>JAECUM010008962.1:0-36183 GCA_016617855.1 Megalonaias nervosa
GGACCCACTTAATTGCCAATCGCAACAGCTGTAACAAAATCGTTTTGTGGTTAATATGCTAGCTATCTTTTGCTTTAATTGGGTCTCACTGGACAGTTTTTCTGGTGAATTTTCAGCCGATAATGATCTATTGCAAAAAAATGAGAATTATTTTACACTGAAGTTACAAATAAAAACAAACTAATGATTTTTGTAGAAAGCATGCATGTAAGATTTTGATTGCGGCAATCAGGTTAAATCCTTAACCACTGTTGGCTTTTATACTGAACCAACACTACCACCATTCCCTCTTTTTTACATTTATTTTTGACAGCAAAGAGCTATTTTGAATATTTTCCTGTGACAAGGTGGCTGAAAGAATCAGTATGTGCCTTATGCATGAATAAAGTTCACTAGTACTATAACAAATTAGCATGCTTTTCATCACCCCTCAACCATCTCGATTTTTAGACATTTACCTCTGTAGCAGACATATGTAAAATGCGTAAGCCAAGTCGGCTGTTCGTTTGCAGCCCGAGTTATGCATTTGATCTCCAATGCTAGTCTAACTGTGACAAGCAATCACCAAACAAGCCAACCCATTTTCAAGCCTAACTCAAAGTAAATCTAAACCACATTACTGATTTAGCTTCTGTGTGAACTTATAAATGCTAGGCTTATAATAATTAGGTTCATGCCTTCTACCTTAAAAATTAGGGAGGTGTCAAAATATGAATGGGAGCTTTTGTAATGAACCATTTAGTCATGGAAATGCTGATGATTCAGCAGGAGCAGCAGGCAAAAGATCTGGAAATACCTCTGTTAGAGCGAGGTTGATTACAAAATGATGTAAAATGAAGAACAGTTGTGATTTAGAAAATATAATAATAGTAAAAAAAAAAACAGTGTAACTAAAACAGATTCATTTCCATTACCAAGAATCGATGACTGCATTGATAACATTGCAAATGCAAAGTATGTCACCAAATTTGACCTTCTGAAAGGAATTTGGCAAATCCCACTGACGGGAAGGGCAAAGGAAATTTTGGCATTCGTGACTCCAGATGGACTTTATCAATATAAAGTGATGCCGTTTGGAATGAAAGGTTCGCCAAGTACCTTTCAACGGTTAATGAACATGATTAACTATGGTCTAGATAACTGTGATGCTTACATCGATGATGTTCATAATCTACAACGACACCTGGAAAGAACATTTAGCAACAATTCGGAAATTCTTTGACAGACTCACTGATGCAAGTTTGACAATCAATTTATCCAAACGTGAGTTTTGCCGTGTTTGTGTAACATTTCTAGGACATATCGTGGGACATGGACAAGTTAAACCTATAGATGCTAATGTCAAGGCTATCTCTGAATTCCCTGTGCCTGTCAGTAAAAAGCAACTGATGTTATTTATAGGTATGGCTAGATACTATCGGAAATTTGTTAAAGTGTTTCTAACATTCCTGAACCTCTGACAAATTTATTGAGCAAGAAAATCACATTTTATTGGACTGAAAAATGTCAGGAGGCTTTTGATAAGTTAAAAGCCATACTTAAGAGTGCACCAGTTCTTACAGCTTCAAATTTCGGTCAATTATTTAAACTGTCTGTTGATGCAAGTGATGTTGGGGTTGGAGCAATATTGACTCAAGAAGATAAAAATGGTGTTAATCATCCAGTGTGCTTTTGTTTCTAAGAAATTAAATAAGCACCAAAGAAATTATTCTACAATCGAGAAGGAACGTTTGGCTTTGATATTGACATTCCAGCATTTTGAAGTTTACATTAGTTCAGCTCCTTCGCCGATTATTGTGTTTAATGATCAAAGCCCCTTTACTTTCATTGGCAAGATGAAAACCAAAAATCAGAGATTATTAAGATGGAGTTTGTTGTTACAGGAATATAATATTGACACATCAAGGGAAAATACAATTTGATGGCAGATGCACTTTCCCGTGTATAGAAATATATTATTTCATGTATACTTTGTATTATTCATAAGATTTCTTCTTATGTTATTTTTTTTAATAAACCTCATATATAATTGACCTATGGTAGAAAGAAAGCTTTATTATATAAAGTTTTCTTTTTCTTTTATGGGGGGGGGAAGTGTTATGTATATTTAATTTAACTGTTTTTGCTAGTTTTAAATTTTTTAATTCCATTATATGTTATTGTAATGTAACTGTGTTTACTGGATTTGACATTGTACAGAAATTCAGTTCAGTTCTGTTTGACCTGGATGTTATTTTTTCATTTCATTGATAAATAACCAATAATAGAAACACTGTACCTAGTTGCAGACCTCGTTTCAGAATCAGTGACAGTTTTTGTTAACAACCTTTTCTATTTTTTTTTATCTTTCTCATAGTAAGAATTGTTAAGTAGAATCAAGGTCATACCTGGATTACGTGACGGGTGGCATGTATCTATTGTTACAAAGTTCTATTTTTTTCCAGAACAATGAACTTTTGAACCTCATCTCGGAATCTGTTTTGCTTCTTGATTAGCTTATAAATGTTGTTTTTGATAGAGGCTTTTCAGTGGGGCTCCAAACAATTAACACGTTAAGTTGTTATCATGTTGTGACCAGTTTGAGTTGAATTTTTATTTTATTGAATTTAAGTGATTCTTTTCCCTGGAAATACATAAGTGCTCCTACAAAATTCTTGGATAAGATTTCATTGAATATTTATACGGAATTCAGAACTGGAATAATATTTTCTGTGATTCAACAAGAAACTGTTGACACATCTACACTTTGAAGGTTACAACAGACGTCATCGCCTTCCAATTTGGATTTGATCGGGACTCGAACTCAGTTTCACTCAGGATTTTTGTTATTACTAGGACTTCTATTTTAAATTCTTGGATTATTTTTGGATTTGATTTGTAAAACCGTAAGTTCTTTTTTCTTAATTTTTCACTTTGTATTCTAGGGAAACAAATTATTTGTTAAGTGTTACAAAGCTTGTTGTCTTCACTCTTTTCTGTTACTTTTTTAAAGAGCACAGACTCGTAACAATATGCAGCAATAGGTAGCTGATAAATGTTCGGATAGCTGGACCCATAACTTATTCATACGTGTTTTGCTCGGTTACTATGCAAAGGGGTCGTGTTTGACAAAAGAATATTGCCTGAAAAGGGATATTTATAAACTGCATGTAAATATAACTAATATTTAAGCATTTTTTTTTTAATTGATTCTCGATGGGCGGCAATTAGTCTTCTCCTTTGGTATTATTTAATACATTGAATCCTTTGACTAAAGAATGAAACACCCATTACATTTTATCAGATACATTAATGTTTACGTCATTTTAATAACTGTGTGTTTATATGAACATTTTAGACGAGTCAAGAACATGCACTAAGATGAAGAAGCTTACACAATCAAACAGGCAACACTAACGGTTGTTTCTCGGTTTCTTGGTTACACTTTAAATTGCTCTTAACGATGGCAAATTGTAAAGATATCAATGGACTTTTCCTTATCGTATTAAAATTTCCGATTGAATATAGTCCTCTGTTCCAGTACAGCTGTAATCAAACATTTAACTGACCTAAAACCCATATCAGATTAATGAAGCTAATTACCTTGGTCAGCCATTTAACTGACTTATAACTCATTCCGATTTATAAAGTGAATGACTTTGGTAATATTTTCAACTGACCCAAAACCCATTCAGACTGAGAAAGTGAATGTCCTTGGTCAATTAACTGGCCTAAAACTCATTCAGACCGATAAAGAGAATGACTTTGGTCGTATGTTTGATTGATTTAAACCCATTCAGACTGATCAAGTGAGTGACCTTGGTCAAACATTTAACTGATGTAAAACGAATTCAGACTGATAAAGTGAATTTCCTTGGTCAAACATTTAACTAAACCGAAACCCTGATAAAGTGAATTACCTCGGTCAGAGTTGGTTAGACATTTAACTGACTTAAAACCCATTCAGACTGATAAAGTGAATTACCTTGGTCAAACGTTTCATTGGCTTAAAACTCAGACTGATAAAACGAATGACCTTGATAAAACATTTAACTGTCTTAAAACCCATTCAGATTGATAACATGAATTATCTTGATCAAACCTTTAACTGACTTAAAACTGTTTCAGATTGATACAGTGAATGACCTTGTGAACATTTAACTGTCTTAAAACCCATTCAGATTGATAAAGTGAATGACCTTGTGAACATTTAACTGTCTTAAAACCCATTCAGATTGATAAAGTGAATGACCTTGATAGAACATTTAACTGTCTTAAAACCCATTCAGATTGATAACATGAATTATCTTGATCAAACCTTTAACTGACTTAAAACTGTTTCAGATTGATACAGTGAATGACCTTGTGAACATTTAACTGTCTTAAAACCCATTCAGATTGATAAAGTGAATGACCTTGTGAACATTTAACTGTCTTAAAACCCATTCAGATTGATAAAATGAATGACCTTGATAGAACTTTTAACTGTCTTAAAACCCATTCAGATTGATAACATGAATTATCTTGATCAAACCTTTAACTGACTTAAAACTGTTTCAGATTGATAAAGTGAATGACCTTGTGAACATTTAACTGTCTTAAAACCCATTCAGATTGATAAAGTGAATGACCTTGTGAACATTTAACTGTCTTAAAACCCATTCAGATTGATAACATGAATTATCTTGATCAAACCTTTAACTGACTTAAAACTGTTTCAGATTGATAAAGTGAATGACCTTGTGAACATTTCAGTCAGATGGTCTCATTAATAGCTCCTCAAGAACTGATATAACCGTCAAGTCCTATTCAGTTGACGTATTTTACGGAGCGGAGTTTAAATGTACTAAAAATTACTATTCGTCTTCGAAGTAAAGACGAGGATAACGGTTACTCTAAAGAATTACCTCAACCGCAAACACCTCAAGGTTTTTCTATCGAGAATTCATCTCGGAAATATTTCGATCAAGTAACACAAGAACCTCTCAGCCGGTTGCCCTCTTTTCATTGGATACGAAAGAGTGTGAGCTGTAAGGGCGCATTGGAGTGATACCACGTCAATGGGGTTATGGGTAGGTGATGAAATGAAATCGCCGATCGACGGAAAATGGCAGACAATTTAGTCAAATGATACAGTGCTCAAAGTGAGACAGTACCGGCTACAAGAGCATAATGATAACTTTATGGAAGTATTTGCACACCACTAAGCAAAGAAAGTTTTCTTATTACATCAAATGTGAAAATAGTAACTCATGCATTAGATGATTGCTCCTGTACCTAATACTTCATAAGTATGACCACGGGTTATAGGGTACATAGGACAGCATGTATAAAAATACCCAATTTCGGCACAAACCATGACGAAAATCCAGGGGAGGGCGGCATCATTGGGGCTAGATTTTCACCAAGGCCTGTTCTGGAGCTTGCCTTAAGTTTTTGGATTTATTAAAGGATATCACCTAAATAGCATTGCATCGATACATGAGAGGAAAATAAAAAAAAGTATTCCTTATCCTAGACAACTCACTTCCAAGTCGAATGATTTTTATTTGATAAAAATGGGTGGTCGCATAAATTTTTGCGGGGAAAGGGAGGGGCGGATAAGCCATAATCCAGAAAAAGGGGGGGGGGGGACTTAAAGCCAAAATCAAAGGGATATGTTTATATACTGCGTCATGGAAAAATGGGGGGGGGGGGACTGTTTACTAGAAATTCAATTCCCGTAAGTTTTAAGAGAAAAAATGTATCATCGTGAATTATTTGTAGATATCGACATGGGCTGGGGTAGCACGGCACAGAGCATATTGTGTCACTTAAACCATCTTAATGAATGGAGAGGCAGATGGTGTCCATTATTTGTCTAATATGTGTATGTATGCTTTTGTTTGTGTGTGTGTGTGTGTGTGTGTGAGAGAGAGAGAGAGAGAGTACCCACCTTCCTTTATGTCTGTCTTTCCTACACTCTTAAATCATAATCCTCTTACAGCCAATATATATATATATATATATATATATATATATATATATATATATATATATATATATATATATATATACAGACAAAAGGCCACGGGATAGTCATGTGTCGCGTATGACTGGCTAACGGTCGTTGGAATTCCAATCCTTCATGTGATTAAAATTATTTGGTACAAACATGATCCAGCAATAAACATTTCTAAAATTAAAAATAGTCCAGATACAATCACCCTTATCGTGGCGTGGATCCATCTTTCGTGCAGGAAGTTGATATCAAAGTAGTTTTAGAACTTGCGATCCCTGTAAAACTAAATCATATTGGTTACTTCCAGCAGGTAATGAAACCTGCAGTGTGTAATGTACGAAAACTAGTTCAATAATTCAAACAAGAAAACGAAATAAGTTTATTGTTTATTTACTAATTATTGAGAAAAAAAGATGGTATACAATGGATAGCTCATTATACATGAACATGTCATTGATAATACTTTTTACATGTATTGACATTCCCTCGTTATAAAGGTATAAGTGTTATACATGTATAAATGTATGGATGGATGCATGCATGCATGTATGATCGTATGTATGTGCGTATGAATGACTGACAGTCTTTATTTTCACCTTTAAAGAGACAACGTTTAGTTATTTTCCTTATTTCATAATGCAATTGAAACATTATAGTGACATTAATGAATACAAGTTACATTATACTTGCTAATATGTTTGCGGGGCCCCGAGTGGCCGAGTGGTCTAAAGCGCTCGCCGTTACGGATCACTGTCTCACCTCTGTCTGCGTGGGTTCGAGTCTCGGGCTCGGCCAATGTGGTTATGTGAGAAAGCTTGCCGGTAGCTTCTCGTGGGTCGGTGGTTCTGTCCGGGTTCTCCCGGGTTCTTCCTCCATCATTAATACTGGCCGCCATGTATAGCCTATCTTGTGCTGAAAAATGGCGTTAAACCCTATGACAACAACAACAACTAATATGTTTGCAAAGGTAAGATGAACTCAGTTAGACTCACGCTAACGCGTGATTCCAGATTTCCTGCCGCAGATACATTGATCTGATAATCAATACGCAAACACGGGACATACAAGGACATGTGTCTCATCTTTAAAATAAGCTTTTTTTCTAGAACATCCAAACAATATACATATAAGTCTACTTGATTTCATAAAATTAATATAAGCAGTGAAATATACATGTATGTTTGAAATAGACAAGTAACATATGCTACATATAAAGCTGTTATAAACATAAAATAGATACAGAGCATGCAAGGACAAGAAGGGGCCCCGGGTGGCCAAGTGGCTAAAGCACATGCCTATACCGATCACTACCATCTGACCTCTGTCCGCGTGGGTTCTAGTCTCGGACATGGTCAATATTTGAGTGTTGATTTTAGTTTAACGCCATTTCTCAACACAAAATGGGCTATAAATGACAGCCAGTATAACTGGTATAGAAAGAACCCTGGAAAACCTCGGTAAGAGCCACCGATCCACGGGAAGCAACTGTAAGCGGTCACGCCCAGATATTGGCCAAGTCCGAGACGGGAACCCATACTATAAAAAAACCCAAAGCAAAACAAAAGAAAACACCAACAAACGACAAAAACAAGGACATGAGTATGTATGTATGTATGTATGTATGTATGTATGTATGTATTGTGTGCTTAATTTTTCTCCGTGATTGAGGGTTGCCTCTACCTGACTTTATAAGTGGTAAACAAAATTTTTACTTGACTCTGAGTTCAAGACCTGACCTTGTATACGAGTTAGTGGGTTTTCCACAGGAAATATATTACGACGCAGGTCAAGAAGGGTTTGTATATAAAGAGGTTTTGTAAAAATTATTCATTCATATTTAGAGATCAGTCTTTTGAATCATTTATTGTTATGTTGATGTATATTTTGAGAGGCATTATTTATTTACATTATTCATCGGCACCAAAAGTCCTCATTGACATATTGGACAAAAATATTAGTTGGAATTATTGAGAACTCATTCTGGACTACATAATATGTACATCAGGATATTGTAGTCTATTGGAATTCATTTGGAACATTCTATACTGTTGGACTTGCGACAGAACACATATGATTAGTTGGCATTTAATTCAGAATACTGCAAGCGCCTTTGAATTTTGAATTTTCACTTTGTAACTTAGAGAAATACATTTTTTGTTGATTTAACGAAACTTGCTGGTTTCTCTTTTAGCTATCACATAGTTCAAGGCCATAGAGTCGTAACAGAAATTGATGGTTAGTCCAGAGTCTGAATTTCTTTAGAACGTTTCAAAGATAGCGAAAATTGCCTTTTAATTTTAAATCGAATTTGTTTCGGAATTTCCATTCTCTTTAGTAAGTTTCCCCCCCCCACACACACACACACACATTTGAGAAATCTTTAGTGAAACTAGCAAGCATTCACAAAGTCATCTGATGTAGTGAAGTTTGTTTCAAGTCCTACCCAAGGAGGTAAGACTAAATGAAAAAAGGACCAGTTGTTTGAGTCTGGCATTTAGTATGATCTTTCTGAAGCGAAAGCATATTTAATAAGGCAAGATATAAAGAATATTTTGGTTCCGTATTTGGTGGGAATGGAAACTTTGGAGGATATTGCTTTGGGTTTGGTAAGTAGATGGGTCTCTGGTTTTGATAGGAAATTAAAAGAAATAGAAAAACCCAGATGGAATAGGAATTAACAAAGGTTAAGCTTCAGAAAGAAATGACATAAATGCAAATTCTGAAAGAAGAAATGGAGAGGCAAATGCAAATGCAGATCAATAGATAAGAGATGCAGACACAGCGAGAGCAGAGAAGGAAATATAAAAGTCAGAGAGAGGAAAAGGAGATGGAAATAAATATGCACAAAGAAAGAGTTGGGGGGATGCAATGTGGATTAAAAGAGAACTGACGTGCAGAACACACACACCGTTACCCCCTTTATACACAAGTTCAGATTAGAAGTATTTGGTTAGTGTTCCAATTTCAAGAAAAAGATTTAGATAAACACTTTCCTCACTCTGACAAAGTTGATGACAACTTGAAATGGTCAAGAGTGCATTGGAGGTTGCTATTGCAGTCAACTTTTTGGCAAAGCTTCCAAAGTCTACACATCATTATCGGCACAACAAAGTGCTGATTATGATGCAGTTAAGGAATGTATCTTGAAGGGTTATGAGTTGGTAGCCGAGGTATATCGACAAAGGTTTAGGATTGTAGAAAAGAAACTGAACAAACCAGTGTCAAATTTGCATGGGAAAATGAACAATTATTTGATAGGCGATGCTCAGCCAAGAAGGCTGATCAAGACTACGATAAGCTCAGACAGCTCCTATTAGTTGAAGAGGTGAAGAATCCGTTCATGGTAATGTCAAGACCTATCTTGATGAGGATGGTGGAAACTATAAAATGTGCTGCTCGTACAGCTGATGAATATTCATCAACTTACAAAGTTTCGTTTGTCAGTAAGTCTTCCTCTCAACAGCTTGTGGGCAAAAAGATCATCACATTCTCATACAGACACATGCAAATCTCAATCTGGCACAACTTTTACAGATCAAACATCCGATAAAGCTTGTCAAAAATCTTTGACTCTTCCTGCGTGCACGTATTGTAAGATGAAAGGGCCGGTCATTTCTGATTGCTACAGGTGAAAAATAAGCAACAGAATATAGACAGAGCTATTACAAATGCCCTTATTTCACAAAAAATCAAGGTCACGGTCTTGTATTAAGATCAAAAGATAGTTGGGTCAAATAAACCCCAGCCTGATTTTATTTTGGAGACGTATGACACATTCATGTTGAAAGGTTCTATATTACGTATTGGTGATTCTATCTGACCCTACGAAATATTGAGGGATACAGAGTCTTTCGTCGTCAGTTAGCCTTTATCTGAGAAGTCTTCCTCTAGTGAAGTATTCTTGTCTAGGAAGTGGACTGCGGCTTTGATATGCAGATCCATAAATAAGAGACGCAGACACAGCGAGAGCAGAGAAGGACAGTACTGTGTCAATTTGGCATCAGACTTAGTCACTGTCAGAGCAGTAACTTCTTTACCTATATAAAGTATGCATATATTATTAGACAATGACCTAGCTGGAAATGAAGTCGAGGTTAATCCATTTATAACTGACAAGCCTCTTTTGGATCAAACAATTGATTCTATTAAGATTGAAATACCTGATTTAAATCCTCCTTGTGCAGTTACCAAAGGAATGGCAAAAAGAGTTCTTGAGAATGATTTTGATCAGGAAATTATTCCTTTACCTGACATATTCATTGGTCAATATTTTTGGTGAGGTCACATTTGCTCCCAGTACTGATCAATCAATAAATATTGACCACACTATTCCTCTATTTACTACCTAGTCTCTCTATTCTAATCAGGTTGGCAAAAGACAAACACTCATTGTCGAACAGGAAGAAGATTCTAAGACTTCCTATTTTTCTCTGCGTTCTGTTAGTGAAATTAAGCCACACAAGTCACTTGTTGTTACTTTGTGAAAAAATGGGGACTTCTGAGAGATAGCTTAAGGTACCCTCTTTTGACAAGTGGTCAGTGGTGTTTTCACATTTTCGTTCCTAGGTCATATCGACATGAAAGTTTTAGTTTAGCCCATGTAACTCCCATGGATAGATACAAATGAGTCAGTAAGACTTATTAGAAGATCTTGATTCGTTAAAAATTAAAAGTGATGTTTCTAAATGCTGTAGATCTTGTCACACTTGTCAAATGGTGGGAAATCCCACTCAGAAGACACATAAGGCTCATCTGCAACCTATTCCTGCATTTGACGTGCAGTTTAGTAGGATATTGGTAGATTTGTGTAGGTCCCTTACCTAAGACCAAGTCAGGCAATCAATACCTGTAGACTATACTGTTCGTGTCCAAAAGATTTCTAGAGACAATTCCTTTCAGAATATTAAAACTACAACTATATTAAAAGCTTTGATAAAGTCTTTTTTAAACACAATTTGGCCTTCCCAAATCTATATATCCAGTCTGATTAAGGGTAACGTTTTATATCTGGAATTTGTCAACAAGTTGTGAATAAATTAGGTATCTAACAGTTTAAATCTTCTGCCTATCACCTTGAACGTCAAGGGGCTTTGGAAAAATTTCATCAGACTTTGAACAATATGATTCGATCATATTGCTTTGATACCGGAAATGATTGGGATTAGCGTGTACATTTGCTGTTGTTTGCTGTTGGGGAATCAGTTCAAGAATCATTAGGCTTTAACTGATTTTTGGACATTCTGTCCGTGGACCATTGAAATTATTAAAGGAGTAACTTTTTCAACCTACAAACAGAAATTAATCCTCTTGACTACGTTTCTGATTTCAAATATAACTTGTGAAATGCTTGCGTAGTAGCAAGAACTAATCTTCACCCGACTCTGTCAAAAATGAAATTAAGGTATGACAGAACTAAAAAGGAAAGAAGTTTTCATTTTAGTGTTAGAGTTCTCGGTCTCTTGCCCGTACCTCAAAATCCTCTTCGGGCTAACGTTTATCGCCCATATATAATTGAAAAGAAAGTAAATTTCTTAAATTATATCATTAACGCTCCAAGAAGGCGTAAACAGAAAACAAATTGTCAAACAAAATATGTTCAAGATTATTTTGGTAGAAATAGCCTAGTTAATTATTCAATAAATTTAGTTGTAATTTAGGTAAAACCGAGTTTTGACTGTTGACCAAAAACGTGATTTGTGTCTTCATATGTTAGTGACATTGCCTTAAAATATTGTAGCAGTTGTGGTATTCTCGTATGCCACCTATGTGTGGCCTCAGGTTTGTTTTATTAGCGAAAGTTTTGTTCTGTTCTGCTCTGCTCTGCCGTGCTTTTATCACATTTTTAGGACATGTTCTGGGACACGGTCAAGTTATACCTGTAGATGTTAAGGTCAAGGCTATCACTGAATTCCCTGTGCCTATTAGTAAAAAGCAACTGATGCGATATTGGGGTATGGATATAATCAGATATTTCGTTCAAATTACATTAAATTAATGGCTATACTTAAAGTGCACCAGTTCTTTTAGCTCCAAATTTTAACAAATTAATCAAAATGTCTGTTGATGCAAGTGATGTATTGGTTGATGAAGTATTAATTCAAGAACATAAACATAGCGTGTGTTATTTTTCTAAGCAATTAAACAAACACCAGAGAAATTATTCGAAATTATTCCACAATCGAGAAGAAATGTTCGCTTTGATATTGGGTTTGCAACATTTTAAAGTGCATATTTGTTCATCTTCTTCTCCTATTACTGTATTCAGTGATCACGAGACCCTTATTTTCATTGACAAAATGAAAACCAAACGGCAGAGAATGTTGAAATGGTGTTTGATGCTGCAGAAGGACAATATTGATTATTAGACACATCAGAAAAAACGATTTGTGATTGTAGATGCACTCTTGTGTGTAGTTAGGTACTATCTTGCTTTTATTTTGTGTATATTTTGTCCCATTCGCATCATCCTATATAACTTTACTTATCAGGGTACCATATGTATATTTGACTAATATGTAAAAGAAACTTTTATTGCATAAATATTCATTTTACTTTATGAGGCGAGTTGTTATATATATATATATATATATATATATGTATATATATATATATATATATATATATATATATATATATATATATATATATATATATATATATATATATATATATAATGTGCTTAATTTGTGCCCTGTATTGAGGGTTGTACCTGACTCTTGTCATGCTTATAAGTGATAAGAAAGATAGTTACTTGAATCTGAGTTCTAGACCTGACCTTGATTATGGCTTTGTGGATTTTCCGCAGAAAATCTATTACGCTGCAGGTCTAGTGGGGATTGTATATTAAGAACTTTTTTTAAACAATTATACATTCCTGTATTCAGATCAGTCTTTCGAATCATCTATAGTTCTGTTGAGATATAATTTTAGATGAATTGTTTATATAAATTTTTCATTGAAATTGCAATATGCTCAATGACCGATCGATTAAAACTCGACTTTGTAATTATTGAGAACTCGTTCGAAAACATTTTGGATTGCATTAATGTGGTACATCTAATCTATTGGAATTCATTCGGAACATTCTATACGTTTGGACTTGTGATAGAACATTTAGGATCATTTGGGATTTAATTCACAATACTGAAGGTTTCTTTTTGAAATTTTCACTTTAAAACTTAGAGAAATAAATTATTTGCTGATTTTGCTAAACTTAATGGCTTCGCTTCTTGATGTTACATAATGTAAGACCATAGAGTGGTAACAGTATGTATGTATGTATGTATGTATGTATGTATGTATGTATGTATGTATGCCCATTACAGAATGTGAGAATTACTGGTGTTTTTCTTGTATATGCGAATGATTTTGCCTCACAACTCTCAACAGATCTTGACGCATCTTCTACGTTAAAATCACTCGTATTTGATCACTCTTCCAACAACGTCTACCTTAACATCATTCATATCTGATCACTTATCTCATAACGTCCGTATTATCAACATCCATATCTGATCACTCCTCACCCCACAACGTCTACACTAATATTGGATAGCTCATCTCACCGATAGTTGCTCACTCATTGCACAACATTTACGTTGATAAAACTCATTACTGATCATACATCGCAAAACTCTTACATTAACACTTGTATTATGTTTGTTTATCGATTTGAAACCTGTTAGTTTTCAAATATATTTGTCTTATTTTGTGTTATGGCTGAATAGTTTAATAAAACATTCCAAAATTGTAAACTCTTAAACACGTTTTTGCAACCAAATTAGGCTTGATAGTACATACATGTGGTTATCTCCAGAGGGTCAAAGTACGTTATTGACAATTATTTATAGCAATCGAAATATCCCTTTGATGTTGTACTTAAAACGGTATAGTCAATGCTAACCCATTTAAACTGTGACGTAGACTGGTATCAGAACGTTAACATTCAGATTACTGTACTTATTTACAGTCTATAGATCTAGACTGAACTAAAGACATCATACTTACAGTTGGATGCTAACTACAACAAATTTTCTTTCTTCTTACAAGCTCAGAGAGGATAAAATATTTCCTTTCAAAACCTATTATGGTATAAAGAATTAAACATTAAAAGCACCTATTTTTAGTTATGTCTGTATGTATGTATGTATGTATGTATGTATGTATGCATGTATGTACGTATGTATGTATTAGCGTGTAACGACATCTCATCACAAATATGTTTATATGGTGCCAATTTAAAGTAAAATTTCTAAACAAAGTCATGTAGAATGAAGGATTACACAAAAACTTGAGGGAGATAAACCCTTCGCATAAACGTTAAGATGAAGTACAGCAAGGTAAACATAACAGTTAAAGTTTTAAAAAATTACGTGAAAGGTATATAACACGAAAAATAAGGGTAACACATGTTAAATACTTCAAACATGGCTGTTTATGTTGTTATTATGGGGTTTAGCGCCAATTTTCAGCACAGGATAGGCTATACAAAGCGGCCAGAATGACAGGTGGAGGAAGAAAACCCCGGGAAAAAACAACGAGAAGCTACTGACAAGCTTTCTCACGTAGCCACGCTGGCTGAGCTCGAAACTCGAATCCACGCAACCAGGGGTGAGATGGCACTGCTCTGTAACCAAGAGCGCTTTTGACCAATCGGCCACTCGGGGCCCCGGCTGTGTATGTATGTAGTATGAATGCATTTATATAGTGGCTGAAATTTAAAGAAGGTACGTGTGTAAATACATGGCACAAACACGAAGAATTTAACTGAAACTTAAAAGAGGTTGTATTTGCGCGAATTTTTGGTATATCAGCTTAGTTGTTCTCCACCAAAACATAACAAGATCTATGCATTAATACACACTGAAAAAGCCACATAATTTAAGACCCTTCTTCAAGCACTATAGCAGATCCATTATCACCAAGAAACATATTATAGCGTTTAAAATGTGTGTACAAAGTTATCAATAACAAATATGAAAAGGAGGCCGCTGCGACGCACTTTTGATATTTTGTATTCTGCTGGTGAATAATGAAATCCCTATGAGATATCCAGCTTACATTTTATTGGATTTTGAACTTGCAAATATACATGGATATCTGGATAGTTTATTACGTCTTAGGCAAGGGTATAATAACAAAACACAATAAGGAAAAATCAATTGCACACAATCTGTACAGCTTGTGCTGGCACGTGCATGATACTACATTTTTGTGTATGTGTACAAGCGGCAGATGATTTCCTTCAAACAATAGTAAAGTGTCGTGTGTAAAACCCTTCCTTTCTTAAGGACACAAATTTAGTTTCTAGACCCTCGGGCTATGGATGACATGATAATGAGGGGACCTGATTTAAGACAGATCTCTGTGTGTGTGTGTGAGAGTGTGTATGTGTGTGTGTGTGTGTGTGTGTGTGTGTGTGTGTGCGATTTATTTAACGTAGCTATAACAATTTTTCAGTCTTATCGCTACGATGTCTGCAGTGTAGCAGTTTATAGCGATGTCTAGCACTGGGGAATCATGTCGCAGACATGTAGAATAATATCCCACCCAGTCACATTATCCTGACACCAGGCCTAACTCTAACCTCTTAATGTTGAGCGCCTAGAGAGGCAGCTGTTAGAACCATTTTTATAAGTGTTTGGTATTACTCGGCAGGGGTTCGAACCCGCGATCTTCCGCATACGAGCGGACGCTCTAACCACTTAGGCCACTGGAGCGTTCAGAGATCTGTTGTATCAGCAGGTGAAATAATCCGGATCATGATTTAGGTTATAAGAAGGCTTAATGCATGGATTGTTTACTTTTGGTCTTAGTCTATAATTTAGTCTTTGTATAACTGAATATAATTATGTACATTATATTTCTTAGGCATTTTTGCACTTAAAAATAAATTACAAAAAACCCCATTGGGATGCTTGCCTTTCTTTGGCGTCTACGTTAGTTTTCACAAATATTAATATTTATCAATATGTCAAGATTTTCCATCCTGATTTCATCGCTGTGTAAATTGCAGCACGTGGGTCATTTGTTCATATCGTCCAAAGGTCAATACCTATTAAAGCGGTCAATTTATATATGGAGGTAGATCAAGTGACCTGGTGATTGGACATTTCGCCTCAATATTTACTATGGCCGAGTTCACTTTCATAACGGGTATAGGATCGTTCATGCGTCTAGCATGGACCGTAAAACTAAATGTTTTCCTCTCTACTCAACAGCCACGTTACCTACTTTCCAAATGGACCAGGCCTTAAAGAATGAATAAATATTCTAGTTGTAAACGGTAGATAAATATTAGGCAAATAAGAAAGAAAACGAGTGATGTTGTATAATGCCATTGAAAACTTTCCCAAATAACTTATAGATTTTAAGAGAACAATTAGCCCACTAATTAACTAGGTGTTTATAGTCCTGAAGAAATAATTACAATATGAAACTATCATTGAAATGGGATAAAATATTTCATATTCATAAAGATTTAAACTTATAATCAAAATTATCTAGGTGACCCAGCCAGTTTCACAAATCTTGCACAATTACCAAAATAAACATGACTGAATAAATACAATTTGGTAAACATTGACACCCACCCAAGCACTCAGAATGGGCAGCGTTTTATTTCTGTTTTTCATACCATAGTTTACAGACATGTGATGAATAGGGCCGATAATCAGTCAATTGTATGCTTGTTCTATATCGCGGCCACAAATCAGTCCAAGGCTATAATATCAGGTGAGACAGTTTTACTGCTTTTGTTATCACATCTAGTTCATTGCCCCAGCAGAGATTTGTCATCAGTTCTTATATGCATGGGCGTATTTGATGTCACTTGGTCCATAGTAACTGGTCTCAGGTCACAATTATTACTTCCGGGTGAGTACCCACGAATGCAGCCCCAGTTTGTTTTAGAGCATTTTGTCATGTTACATTTTGGTGGTGATGCATGAGTTAGATTTAGGAGTTACTGGTATTGATTTGAAGGAAATTCTATTCTGCAGAATATGAGCATTGTGGCGTAGTTATCTTTTTTTTTTTTTGCGACAGTGCACGGTGAGTAATGAGATATTGTTTCTGGTCAGAAGTGAAATCCTGTGACCCAATGCATGTTTTTTTTTTTTTGGGGGGGGGGGTTACAGTCATGCCTCTCAAAACAAAAAATGCTAGTTAGTTTACGACAAGAAGTTCTCGGTGAGCTCATCGCTGAAGATACGTTAGAAACATATGATTCATTAGGATTTGGACACAATGGAAATGTCAGTACTGAATAAAAAAAAACAAAAAACAAAAAAAAAAAAAAAAAAAACATTCAGGGACTTAAGAGGAGAAATAATTGTGATCTGAGTTCATATACAATCTCATCATGCTTCATCACGGGGATTTGGATGACTTCGGGCTTTCGCGTAGATAAACGAGTAGATCTGATCCCTAACTGTGCAAAACAACGGCTTTTAAAACAAAATGCATGATCAATAAAATACAGCGGACTTCATTGCATCCTATCGCATATGCGAAATTCCAAATTCTAAATAGTTTATTGTCTTTGGAGGATACGACTAATTATTGGCAAATGTAGGTCACAGTTATCAGCGACACTTTTGTTTAACGTAACGAAATACATTTTAATTGCTACGAATGAAATAATAAATATACATTGCTTATCGATGACATGTATGATTATATACAATACCGCCTAATTATTCCAGCCTCTGTTTAAAGCGATTCATCTATGTCGCTACAGGGTGTTTTCGGCAAATTACATATTTTCGATAAGATGTATGCTATGACCTCTCACCCCAAACATCGTAGTCCAAATATCTTAAACTTGACGAGAAAGGTCATCGACAACTCGGATAAGTACTCTGCATGGTCCATTTGAGTGTTATTTTAGTTTACTTGTTGCAAGATTTCTTGACAATGTTACGTGTATGGTTATGAAGCTTGAAGTGTGCATTCAGCTTCCTCGCGTAATTTAGCATCCATTAAATGTGCAGCATATTTGCAATTGCCTGCATCTTTTGCTAAAGTAGCTATGCTCAGCTTTTTTTGTTTCACAATGTATCGGTTAGTGTTACGTGTCTTGGCTCGTACAAAAGTAACAAAGAAAAGAGTGAAGCCAACAAGCTTTGTAAGTTTGAAAAAAACAATTTATTTCCCTGACTGACTAGATAAACACTATGATACGTCACTTTTAACTCCAACTGAAACGCAAAACGAACCACGTGATATGGTCACGTGATCACTTCCTTTCAAGAGACGTAGTAACATCAAATGTTAATTGTCACGTAGGCCATGTACGGATTCGATTGTACTGAACGAATCTTACTATAAGATTCAGTAATAAAAAAAATAAAAAAAGTTGTTTACAACAGAGCTGAAACTGGCACTGAAATCTAGGCAACCAAAAGATACAATGTTTCCACGAACTGCCTATTTATCAGGTTCAACAGAACTGAACTGAATATTCTGGAAAAATTTCAAATCCAATGAATAAAGTTATCACTAAAATAACATGCAATGAAATAAAAATAAAATAAAAAAGAAATTTAAAACTAACACACAGGTGATTAAATTACATATACGTAACACTTCCCCCATAAAGAAAAAGAAAGATTTATATAATAAAGCTTTCTTTTTACAATATGTAAATTATACATGAGGTAATAAAAACACAAAAGAAGAACTCTTATGAATTATACAAAGTGTACATCAAATAATATTTCTATACATGGGAAAGTGCATCGGCTATTAAACTGTCTTTTCCCTTGATGTGCCTGATGTCAATATTATATTCCTGTAACAACAAACTCCACTTTAATAATCTTTGATTTTTGTTTTTCATCTTCCCGATAAAAGTAAGGCGGTTGTGATCACTAAACACAATAATCGGAGAAAGAGCTGAACTAATGTAAACTTCAAAATGCTATAATGCCAATATTAAAGCCAAACAGTCCTTCTCGATTGTTGAGCAATTTCTTTGCTGCTTATTTAATTTCATAGAACAATAGCACACTGGATGATCAACACCATTTCTATCTTCTTGAATCAATACTGCTCCAACCCCAACATCACTTGCATCAACAGATAATTTAAAACATTGACTGAAATTTGCAGCTGTAAGAACTGGTGCCCCTTTAAGAATGGCCTTTAACTTGTCAAAAACCTCCTGCCATTTTTCAGACCAAAGAAACTTGTTTTTTCTTGCTCAATAAATTTGTCAGAGGTTCAGCAATATTAGCAAAATTGGAACAAAATTTCCGATAGTATCCAGCCATACCCAAAAATCGTATCAGTTGCTTTTTACTGACAGGCACAGGGAATTCAGAGATATCCGTGACCTTAGCATCTATAGGTTTAACTTGTCCATGTCCCACAATATGTCCTAGAAATGTTACACAAACACGGCAGAACTCACGTTTGGATAAATTGATTGTCAAACTTGCATCAGTGAGTCTGTCAAAGAATTTCCGAATTGTTGCTAAATGTTCTTTCCAGGTGTCGTTGTACATGATGACATCATCGATGTAAGCATCACAATTATTTAGACCAGAGGTAATCATATTCATCAAACGTAGAAAGGTACTTGGCGAATCCTTCATCCCAAACGGCATCACTCTATATTGATAAAGTCCATCTGGAGTCACGAATGCCTAAATTTCCTTTGCCCTTTCCGTCAGTGGAATTTGCCAAAATCCTTTCAGAAGGTCTCATTTGGTGACATACTTTGCATTTCCAATGTTATCAATGCAGTCATCGATTTTTGGTAATGGAAATGAATCTGTTTTAGTCACACTGTTCACCTTCCTATAATCAGTGCACATACGGAAAGTTTAATCTGGTTTCCGAACAAGTATACATGGTGAACTCCAGTCAACTCAAAAGTTCTCTCCATTAAAGTTCTGTGAAACCATAATGACTTGATATGCTGAATGCCAAACTCAAGCATACCTAGCTGGAAAATTCCAGACATAAAATTTGACCCTTGATCAGATTGGACAGATTTGGAAGGCCAAATTGGGTAAAAATACTTTATCAAAGCTTTCACTATTGTTTTAGTTTTTATATTCCTCAAAGGAATTGCCTCTGGGAATCTTGTTGACGAACACATAATGGTCAACAAGTATTAGTTGCCTGACTTGGTCTTAGGTAAGGGACCAACAAAATCTACCATTATTCTGCTAAATGGTTCATCAAACGTAGGAATAGGTTGCAGATGAGCCTTAGGTATCTTCTGATTGGGTTTTCCTACCATTGGACAAGAATGACAAGATCTGCAGTATTTACAAATGTCACTTTTGATTTTTGGCCAATAAAAGTGAGCCAAGATCTTGGGATAAGTCCTATTAATCCCTAAATGACCAGCCAGAGGAGTTGCATGGGCCAGACTAAGTATTTGCTGTCTGTAAGATTTTGGAACTACTATCTGATAGTTCACTGACCAGCAGGTACGTCGGGAGAGTTCCATTTTCTCATAAGAATTCCATTTTTAAGGAAATAACAGACAGGTACTTCAGTGGCTTCAGTTTCACTAATGGACCTCTGAAACAAACAGGAGATCTCAGGATCTTTTTCCTGTTCGACGACAAGTGATTGTCGCTTGTCACCCTGATTAGAGAAAAGAGAATGAGTAGTTAAAAGAGGATCACTGTGATCAATACCTTGACCTCATCAAAAGCCTGACCAATACATGTGTCAGCTAAAGGAATACTTTCCTTATCGAAATCATTCTCAAGAGCTTTCTTTGCCATAGCTCTGGTAACTGCACATGCTGGGTATAAATCAAGGAATTCTTTTTCAATTGGATCAACTTTCTGATCCAAACAAGGCTTGTCAGTTACAAGTGGATTAACCACAACCTTGTCTCCAGCTAGGTCGTTGCGTAGTAATAAATGAATGCCCTGAACGGGTAAAGTAGACACTATTCCGACTGTTACAGGTCCTGAAACTAAGTCTGATGACAAATTTACACAATGGAGAGGAACATTAACAAAGCCGCACTCAACTTCCTGAATACGAACACTCTCATTAGAAGAAGACTTCTCAGAAAAAGGCAAAGTACCTGATAATAAAAGACTCTGAGAAGCTCATGTGTCCCTTAAAACTTTAATAGGGATAGGAGTGGCCAAATCACCCAAGAGTGATATAGAACCCTTCGACATGAATGGTTCATAATTCTCCATAATAAAATCAGACTGGGGTTTATTAGACCCAACATATGTATTGCTTTCAATACGTGACCGTGACCTTGACATCTAAGAAATAAGAGCATTTGGGATAGGTCTATCTTGATTCTGATGCTTATATTTCAATTTGAAGCAACCAGAAATAACGTGTCCTTTCTTCTTGCAATAGGTACAAGTAGGAAGAAACAAGGATTTTGAATAAAGCTTATCAGAAGCTTGAATTTTAAAAGTTGTGCCAGATAGAGTTTTAGAAGGGCTCGTATTAGGCTGAAGTACCTTTTTACCAGTAGACTGCTGAGTGAAAGACTTGCCTACAACAGGAACTTTATGAGTTAAGAAATACTGATCAGCAGCACGAGCAGCATTTTCCAAGGTTTCGATATTATGCTCGTCAAGATAAATCTTAATGTCACTATGGACACAGTTCTTGAACTCTTCAATTAGTACAAGGTGTCTGAGACTTTCATAATCTTGTTCAAATTTCTTGGCTTAGCACCATCTATCAAATAACTGCTCTTTTTCTCTTCCAAATTCGACATAAGTTTGTCCAGCTTTTTTTTTTATAGTTCCTAAATTTTTGCCGATAAGCCTCAGGGACTATCGCATAACCCTTTAAGATGCATTCCTTAAGCAAATCATAGTCAGTACTTTGCTGAAGTTACAGTGAATGGTAAATATCACTAGCGTTACCAATAAGTACACATTGTAGTAATTGAGTCCAGTACTCCCTTGGCCATTTCAAGTTTTCAGCAACTTTTTCAAAACGAGGAAACTATTTGGCTACTTCTTTTTCTCTGAAAGGGGGCACTAACCTGATATTCTTTGTAATATCAAACTTGAATTTGTATGTGGAGTGGGAATGTGCATTTCGCTTGCCAGCTCTCTTTGTTTTATTCTAAATTGGTATTCCCTCTCTTCATTCTGTCTTTGCATTGCATTTGCATCTCCCTCTCTCTCTCTCTCTCTCTCTCTCTCTCTCTCTCTCTCTCTCTCTCCGTTTCTTCAAATTTTAACTGCATTTGTTTATCTTTATCTCTTTCCTTTCTCTCTCTCCTCTTTCTCAAATTGTAAATGCATTTGTTTCTCTCTCTCCTCTTTTTCCAATAGCATTTGTTTGTCTTCTTTTTGTAAATGCATTTGTTCTTTTTCTTTCTGCAACTGCAACTGCATTTGTTTCTCTCCTCTTTTTCAAATTGCAACTGTATTTGTTTTTCTTCTTTCTGAAGTTTAAGCTTCCTTAACTCTAATTCCGTCTTGTATTTTAATTTTAATTCCTTTACGTTTATGTTAGAGTCTGATGTAGACTTACTGATCGAAACCAAAACACTTTTCCAAAACATTCTTTTCTACCGAATACTGGATCAAAATGATTTTTATTTCTTGCTTCGTTAAAGAAGCATTTGCCTCCGAAAGATCATATTTTCTGGCAAGTTCAAGCAATTCATCTTTTTTTTTCAAACAATCCAACTGCTCCTGAGTAGGATTTGAAAGAAAGGTCTCCACTTTTGATGCCATTGTGAAAAAGCCTGTTGATTTCACTAAAGATTTCAAACTAAATGTGAAATAATACTTGGGATTTTAAAATATTCTAAAAACTAGGGGAATTTAAATTTCAAAACACAATTTTCTGAGATATTTTAGCCAAGATTCATATATTCCAAGGACGAGGGCCCAATTTTCTTTGTTACGTCTCTATGCTCGTACACAAGTAACAAAGAAAAGAGTGAAGCCAACAAGCTTTGTAAATTTAACAAAATAATTTATTTCCCTAGAAAACAAGGTCAAAATATGAAAAAGGACTTACGGTTTATGAATCAAATCCAAAGATTAATCCAATAATTAAAAATATAAGTCCTATCACTAAAACGTTCTAAGTGAATCAAAGTTCGAATCCCGATGAAGTTCCAAGATGGAAGGTGATGACGTCTTCTATAACCTGTTTTGTCTTGTCTTGTCAACAATTCCTTGTTGAATCACCAAGAATAATATTCCGGCTTTAGAATTCCGAATAATTTTCAGTAAATGTCATTGTCCAAGAATTCTGAGGAGCACTTGATAAAGTGTCCAGGGAAAATAAATTATTAATTCCGAAAAATAGAAAAATTCAAATCAAACTGGCAACAACAAAAATAATACCTTTGAACCCGAAGGTATCAATTACGACTGACTAGATAAACACTATGATACGTCACTTTAACTCCAACTGAAACGCAAAACGAACCACGTGATATGGTCACGTTATCACTTCCTTTCAAGAGACGTAGTAACATCATATGTCAATTATAACGTAGGCCATGTATGGATTCGACTGTACTGAACGAATCTTACTATAAAATTCAATGATAAAAAAAAAAAATAAATTAGAAACAGTCGTTTACAACAGAGCTGAAACTGGCACTGAAATCTAGGTCACCAAAAGATAGAATGTTTCTACGAACTGCCTATTTATCAGATTTAACAGAACTGAACTGAATTTTCTGGAAAAATGTCAAATCCAATGAATAAAGTTATCATTACAATAAGATGTATCGAAATAAAAAAAATAAAATAAAAAAGAAATTTAAAACTAACACACAAGTGATTAAATTACATATACGTAACAGATAGGCAAAACGTATCATCGAAGAAACCAGCCCTAAAATCCATTTGGTTCTTTATTAGAACAGATCTTTGAATTTTGTATCCATTAAAAGTTTGGAAATAGAGACTATCTTTCATTAGGATTGATTTCATAGGAGGAAAAATAGTAAGATCCCCTTTACTGTATTGTCCCTCTCAGTACATTTTTAAAAAGTACCTAAATTATTTTTATAGCAAAATAATTGAAAGAAACTCTAATTGGACGTGTTTATCAAAATTAAACTTTTCCCCGTAATTCTAAAACTATAGAAACATACCAAGGACATTAAAGTAATAACTATTTATCTCTAATTGTTTTCTTGGTTGTACTGCTCTGATTAAATTATAAACTTACATGAATTTGCAGGCACTGCGAATATCTCAAATCATTCAGAAAGACGTTGGATGCATTTGATAAATAGATCGTGTTCGCACGATAAAGTTCATAAGCGTTCTTTTATATCAGCAAATTATCATTGTTATTTTGCATCTGCGCAGTCATCTGTGTATTAAGTCACACCGATAGCTTGAGTTCGTGTCATGATACAGTCACTCCTGCAATAATGATCAAGTCTAATTTTCAGCCAATTATATATAATGGTTACTTAGTTCCCTTTGAACCCAACATCTTTGGGCACAGTTACCTTTACGTAAAGGTCATTGTCCCAAAGGGTCAGAAAGGGGATATGATACTCCCTAAAATCGCTAAAATGAGCGCGAAACAACCAGAGCGTTTCTTAGAGTGAACTTTCTTTTATAGATAGATTGTTCAAATTATGCCCTGGAAACACTCGAACTGAGAGAACTTGGGGGGGGGGGGAGCTTAGCACCCTTACTCCATCGGCAGGGTGTTCCCTCCTGCAGACTCTGCCTACTTGTTAAAGTCCCCACTCCCAAACGATATTTCTACATGCGCCACTGGTGAACTTTAATGAAATGTTTGATAGTATGTTGCAATTGTACGCTGAGCCACTTAAATCACTAACCCATACGGCAGATTTGTTAGGCCTATTTTCGTTGAAAAAGTACACATTAGCAGAATTTCCTATTCCTTCGATTCAAATTCTTAGGAAAGCAATTTGTATTTTTAGATAACGATTACGATAACGCAAAAGATTTAATATTTCATCCAAAAATTCTTTTGCTGGAAGTACAAACATACTGTAATAAGTTTGATTCCGTCTGGTCTATTTTGCACTCAGTTGGATGAAATATTTAATTATATAATTGCAAATTGAAAGCAGTGTATTTTTGTGCGTTTTCTTTGACAATATAGGAATAAAATTTTACCGATAGCATACTCCCCTGCTTCCCTTACATGCTGTTGATGTTATGCACAAGCTGCAGTTTACCTCTTTCGAATAAAACTGGAATACTTCTTGTCGTGTGCATGGTGAAGAAATACTGTTTTCAACTATTATTTTAGGAACCAGAAATGGGAGTATGACTCCCCAGAAAGGACAACAAACCTTACAGACCCTTTCACGGCAAACAATTAAAGTTCAAATCGCCGGTCAATGATCTTGGCAGGACACCTATGTTAGCAGCCAGCTCTGTCCTTCCCAATTCTAACCCGATCTCCACTCACTCTCCTGGGAATAAAGCCTCTCAAGAAGTATTATTTGTTAAATATAGCTATAGATTCAATGACGACGTAACCTCTCCTACACTGTTACATGTCTTAGTAGTTATCTCCCTTGCACTTGAAGTAGAGATGGCCATGAATGTCAGTTTCCCAAGTCAAAAGTACAGTACTTCACGTGCTGATCTGGGTCCCTATTTCACCCATGTTGTCATGATTCCGTCCGATCTTACTGTAATCACCCCTTTCCTTGCTAAATATGAGGAGACAAATCTAACAGTTACAAAACTATGCAAAGTTACATGAGAAGTTGTACGACATCAATCATACGAATGTTGATAACACATAAAATCATGAACAGAGAAAGACGATCTTATTCAATAGAACTAACTGATGGTTTTCCTCACTAATTAATATGATTATTTGTATATAATAAAATTGAGATACTACTCCAGTGTGTGTGTGTGTGTGTGTGTGTGTGTGTGTGTGTGTGTGTCAGAGAGAGAGAGAGAGGGGGGGGTCGGGGTCTGTGTGTGCCAGAAAGTGGATGAATGCAGGAAACAACGAACTTTACATACAATTTAAAAAAGAACCCCAGAGTAAGTGTTAAATTCATTTTCATATCCGAAACTACTTTCTTTAAGAAAAATTCATAAATGTATTGTAAGCTCATCTTCTTCGCAGTACGCAGTCGGGAAGCTAGCCTGGGTGGCTATAATCCACATGTTGTCATGATTTCGAGCCATCATAATGTAACCTTTTATGCACCAGTCTGTGCCACAGCTAGAGTAGGGCAAAAAAAAACAACTAAGCATTATACAATTTTGCATAATAAATGTGCGAAAGCAATTTAATTGGAGACCAATGGCAGTCCTCAGTACAACCCCAACCCTAATAAAAGGACGGCTCCCTAATAAAATCATATAAACACCAAAAGCAGAAAAATTTTACGATGCCTGCAATATGAAGCTCCAAAATGTAATATGTTCAATGGAAAAGATTTTGATTTTACATGTTAAAATTAGTAACGTGAATTTGTGGTCAATAAAAGCAATTTTAAGGTTTCTTAATCACTCACATCAGATCAATACGAAGACTAGGTGTGTAAACTTCAGGCCGTGTATTTCTTAATATCCTGCATTCATAGTGTTGTCAAATTCCAAGTTTTATCTGGGTGTATAAACATCCAGCTGATAGTATAGGATAGTACTATATTCATCCGAACAGGCAGGTAAAACAAGTGAATGTCATGGCCTTATTGTAAACCCTCAATTAGAGCCGGCTTCTTGGAGGGCATCGGCTGACCATGGGTGGTTGTCTAACCACCATTTTGAGTCCAGGGAGGCTTTCGGGGCAGTTTTATCCCCTAAATCATGATATGGTCGCCCGCATTGCTGCCTTAGTTTATCACGCTTAGAGTGTTATAGCACGGTGAGTCGTTTTAAGAAAATGTTATGAACTGAGGATGGGCGGACAGTGAAGTGGTATTTCTGTTTTCTCTGCAACTCCAAATATCTCATTTACGGATAAAGGAGATTAAAAGCCATACTTGATTTTACTAAATCCATATTTCTAGGCATTAAATAAAGCTTAATGTACGTATTGCGTAAAATCATGTGTGAGCATGTTAGACAATCACGAGGCACAGTAAGGATGCATATTGGATATTTTACACAAAATGCAAAATACGATATTAAATGCGGCAACATTCTTAGTGGAAGTCTATTACTTTCATCTCGCCGCATTAACAGTCTTCAATAACGCAAGGGTATTTTTAAAACTTAAATGAATTATAACTTAACTTCATCATACACCCTACCATGCGCATTCTCGCCTGAAAAAGAAATAGAGAAATTATGCTCTTTATCTTGAACCTATTGATTGATGATAGAAAAGCTTAAGTGCCAACATAAAGTCCAACCCTGATTGGAACAGTGCAAAACCATATTTTATATTACCACTTTCTATATATATATATATATATATATATATATATATATATATATATAGAGAGAGAGAGAGAGAGAGAGAGAGAGAGACAGACAGACAGACAGACAGACAGACAGACAGACAGACCGAGTTAGTTATAATGTCGATAGAACGAGAACCATTTTAACTGCCTAAAAGTAAAAGAACATATTTTAATGCTAATTGAGAACCCACAGACTTAAAACCTGATTGTAAATTATTGTAAAATGAACATACTTTTGGTCTACATTTAGTACGGTCAAATATTTCTGAATCGTCTGCCCGTCTATTAATGGCATTACAACAGACCTATGTGTAATTGGCGTGTATAAAGTACACCTTTGTCACAAGAAAGATAGTCATGAATGATACATGTAGCTCTCTTGCAAGACCTAGCACGCGCGCATGAGCTATAGAGATTCCTTGTTATCGTCTGCTTTCTATCTATTAACAGTCAACTAAATTTTAGTTTCTTAAACTGCAGATGCAAACGCTAGTGAGCCATCTTAAAGTGTTAGTTCTTGTTAGACATATTATTCTATAATGCATCCATAATTTGTTAAGGTGCAGTTAAAGGTGTTTGACATTTAATGACATAGTCCACAAACATGCCCAGCTGAGAAATTACCACACAAGAAGATCCTGGCCTTTGTCTTGTGATTTCATACTAATTCAATGTTAAGGAAAGTCAAGGTAGATCAAGTAGATAGGCTTTTATTGGTATACATGATACAACTCTTACTTCCATCTGCCTCAGATGTTCACAAACGATTGTCACCATTTGATATAACTCTCAAGAAATGTGTGAAATATGGAACATAGTGTTGCTACTGCATGATTTATTAGTGAAAATGTAAAGCATAGTACTTTGAAAACCGAAAATCCCTGGTGACTTTTAGCCGTGCGGCAACAGAAAAAATGGCCAGTCCATTTCACCCCCAACCGCGCAACGTCTGGTCTAGACTGAATTGCATAAACTGATGTTGTCCGTGAGAAACAAAAAACAAAACAAACAGACAACAAAGAGAATGAACCGAGGATACAATCAAGTATAATAAAAAGGAGCTCTAATCTCCACTGCATCGACGAGGAAAAAAGGGAGATGGGGGTGGTAGTGTGAGTTGTGATTGTGGAAAGTGCGGTCAGAAAGTCCAAGACTAGCGATGCTTTACTGATACGCGAAAAAATCTTTTTAAAGTCAATGGATAGTTTCGAATGATAAGATATATCCGGCTCCACATTCAGTGAGGTATCCATCCTTTGCTAGGCGAATTTCACTCATTGCTACTATCTGGATGTTGAATGTGGCCCGTTCATAAACAACCATAGAGCTGTTCTCTCTGGTCTATCTCCTGATCCTGTGTCCATTAGTGTGCGTACTTTCTTTACGCCGAGGTCGAGTTGCGTCATCTTTGTCGTCTTGTTAGGTTTTCGACCTTAAAGGTGGGATCCACGTCAGCCGCGGTATG
The DNA here is from genome assembly GCA_016617855.1 of Megalonaias nervosa. Taxonomy (NCBI): domain Eukaryota; kingdom Metazoa; phylum Mollusca; class Bivalvia; order Unionida; family Unionidae; genus Megalonaias; species Megalonaias nervosa. The sequence continues at coordinate 28,801 of JAECUM010008962.1, forward strand.
GTGACAGGTAAAGCAGGCAAAGGTTACGGCACTTTTTCCAACCCCATACCTATGCCACGGAGGTGAACAGTGTGTTCCTAAAAAGGGCTACTCAGTCACCCAGGAGGCTGCTTCGGTCCAGTGAAAAGCAACCCAATACCCCGAGCCGCCTGTTTGCAGGTCTGCAGCTAACGCTCCCAGTGTATCCACACCTGCTGATTTGCCGCTCGCCAATTGCCACAGAACTTAAAGGTATTTTGTGGCGGTAATGAACTAGTGTCATGACTTGAACTTGAGTTGAGATTAAGTGAGGAAAAGTTGCGTTGACTCGCCATCACTCTGTCGTCCTCAATGCAGTTAGTCTTCGATTTCAGAACATGAACCGATAGCTATATGTCCTCAGGAGACAATTTTCAAAGAAAATCGTACACTTAATCTTATAAACATAACAACGGACATCATATTTTAAAACAAATATCGATATGGCTGCTGCAAGTGTGTCCCTCATAAATATAAAACCTCTTTAGAGTCAATTTCATAAATATATTTACACCCTTGCTCAGCATATCTCACTCAGATACGACAATTAATTAATCTGATCTTAATATTTTGAGCAGTTACTATCACAGGTTGTTTTACTTGTTGAATTTAAAGCCACTACGTACTTCATGAAAACAGTTAAGCCTGACTAAACGGATGAAATAACTGGCAAAAAGGATTCCTTGAAACAGTGTTGAACCGGTACCGCACTTTTCAGACTGTTAGCGTTATTTCAGGCCGTCATGTGCTCACACATAATCTAATTTATTCTGTTAATGTTGATTGATCAGATTAAAAATATTTTCTTCATGATTATCAATTCCCTGCAACATAAATTAATGTCAAGCGTGTCCCTGTGGATCTTTTTATTATTCATGGTAACACTTTGCTACAGTACAAGTTAAAGCGTTTTATAAAGCAACAGATCTTACATGTGATGAGATAAATTGCATTCTTTGTTCGTAAATTAATGTTGACGTAGAAGTATGACAATGACGTAAAAACATTGACACTTATATCAAGTAAGGTAGTATATGGGAACATATATTACTCCTACTGTGAACTCATAAGAGAGATTGCTTACCGCATGTCAAATCAGAACAATTTTTGTTATCAATCCAAGCTTTTTGTTTTTCTCACCAATCGCAAATATCGGACAAAATATTTTATTACTTTTCAACTAGTTTAAATAGTGATCCTGTACAACTTATTATTTTTTCGGGTACATTCAAGAGAGTTTGAATTTTGTTTATGCTTTTAGTAACAAATTTTGATTATAAATGCTCCATACAATAATAATAATAATAATAATAATAATAATAATAATAATTGATGAGGTCGCATTTCTGATGAAGAACTTTTTGCTCCACCACATAAGAAATTCTCTTTGTCTTTTGTGGGCTTTAACGCCATTTGTCAGCACATCATGGGCTGTCTATAGCAGTCAATATATTTGGTGGATGATAAACCCAAGAAGAACCACTTACCTATAGGAAGCCACTGGCTAGCTTTCTCACATACTAACGTTGGTCGAACTGATACTCGAACCCAAGCGGACAAAGGTTGTATGTGAGTGATCTGTGATGGCGATCGCCTGAGACGATTGTGGCACCCGGGGCCCGCGATCTACCAGATAAATGTTTCACAACCGAATTTCCACATTTGTTACTCAGGAACTAATTGTTGATGTTTACCCACGTGCTATGGCCATATTACATAGCTGAAAATTATAAACCAAACAAGAAAAAAGAAAAAAAAAAGAAAAATCAAGACCCACCAACCACAATCACCCACCCACCCACCCGCCAGTCAACAAACAGAAAAGAAACGCAAGATTATGTAACCGATTGCCATATGAAGTAATGATATGGCGCTTCTTCCATCGCACTTTCCTTCGTCAGAATTAGTAATATTGTAATTATGTTGACATAATCAAATATCCAGTTTTAATAAAACGTAGATTAATTATCCTTGGACACGTTCTGCCAAAATTGTTTCAGTCGTTGCTTCCTAACTACTGATGGTTACAACTATCATTACATATGGGTGGAATACCTTTAGTATCATTACATATGGGTGGAATACCTTTAGTATCATTACATATGGGTGGAATACCTTTAGTATCATTACATATGGGTGGAATACCTTTAGTATCATTACATATGGGTGGAATACCTTTAGTTCAACTTCCTTGACGCTATTTATCTAATATTGGCCACGATTTATTGCCAGCGCACTTTGCCTACACAACGACAGGATCTGCACACCAGGGCCTTATTGGGCAGACAATCGGAACTAAATATGTCGTCAAAAACGGCCTCAGCAATTAAAAAAAGTATGTGGTTCCTCCTTGCAATTATTTTAGGACTGTGGCATAATGTGATCGTGGAGAGTTTTACTTGACATTCTGCTCTGTCATTCTATAAGGCCAGTTTTGTATCTCATATAAATACACAAAAATGGATTTACTTATTATCAAAAGCTTTTTGATAAAAGACGTATGTTAAATTAGGGCCATTTTCTACCCTCTCTCCAAATTTATTGGTATGATGTATATTATAAGTATGAGGTGCATTGAGCTAATTTCTGACATAAGTTTTGTGTTTTTCGTTGTTGGTTGCCATAGAAATCGCGTGATACACAATATCAAAGAAGGTATACACATTTTGTCATCTTTTCCATGTATTTCTTATTGATAGTGTCCATCCATAAACGATTCACTAAATTTAGAATGACATTATATATTTCAATTACTTTTCTAGTATAAAGCTGCATGAAACAAGGTTTTAACTTGTTTAAAAATGACCAAAAATAAACCAGAGTAACGTATGATGAGCAAATCTAACTTTGAAAGTCACCGTGTGACTGTGTTACTTTCCGTTGTAAAACTAATAGAGTCACTGATAACATAAGAAACCATGTGCGTTTGGAACTACGTTTAGTATTGATAGTGGATATGACTTATCACGAGGCATATAGGCTTCTGAGATATGTTATTCATCGAACATAATAGTGTTTGTCCTCTTCTTCCTGTAAATGAAAGATGTTCTTTTGCAACAGTTTTGCTTAATTTCGTGGCAATTCGCATGCACACGAGCGCACACACACGCAGACTTACACAAGACCCAATCCTGTGAAAAATTCAGACCACGATTCAGTCATGTGGATTTATGTTGTCTTCCTTGTCCAAAAGTTATCTATCCCTGTTTGGTGTTGAAGTGTGTATTGAGAAAAATCTTCCCTGTCCAAACGTTAGCTATACCTGTCTGGTTTAAAGCGGGTATCGTGAAAATACCTATTTATCGATTTCACGAAACAATATCATCTCGTGCTGAAAATCTAGGTGCGCTGCAAATCGTTTTTAGCCTTATAAAGGTACTTGCAGCAGAAGATAGGACAAGAAAGAAACACTGGCTTTACCTTAAATATGGTTTGTATATTTAATTTTTAATACCTAGTGTCACAATAATTTATAATGTTTTACATGGTATCATAACAAGCGTCATTCATTATAACAGTCGAAGATTTCACATATAAATCGATCGAACTAGAAGTGTGTGTGTGTGTGTGTGTGTGTGTGTGTGTGTGTGTGTGTGTGTGTGTGTGATTTGGATTTTTAACGTAGCTTTAACAATGTTTCAGTCATATCGCTACGATGTCTTCAGTGTGGCAGTGTATAGTGATGTCTAGCACTGGGGAATCATGCCGCAGACATGTAGCATGATGTCCCACCCAGTCACATTATCCTGACACCAGGCCGACCAGTCCTAACACAAACCTCTTAATGCCGAGCTCCTAGCGAGGCTCGAGCTAGAATAGAAAAGAGTACACACTGTTGCTCAGCCGTGATTTAGGTTCAGATTTAGCGTTGAAATGAATTCACTGGCTTAAAAGCGCCAGTTTGGAGCAATTGGAGGAACGCATCAAACGTTTTTGAAGGATTTTGTGTCCGAAAAATATGATGAAAAACTGATCAACAAACTGTAATTTAATTTTTGTAGCCTTTTGAAATGGAAATATTAAAGATTACTCTTGGATAATACCTTGCTAAAAGATTATTTCAGGTACTGTATATCTAACTTCAAGGCCCTGTATGTTCGAAATGTTTAAAGTAAAACCCAAACTCAGTCTGAAAAATTAAAAACATCAGATATAGCATACCTTAGATTAAAATAGCAGGATTTTCGATTCCTCTATTAGCCTGCTAAATTTCGATTGCGATTACTTCATCCAGGTAAAATATCTGAGTTTCTTGGTTTTCAGCGTGATCTCGAGATTCTTGCTTTACAAGTTAGGAAAGGAGGGGGAACTAATCTTCTATGTTTCGCTGTAGGCTATATCTTATCAGGTGAACAAGCCATTTTGATTTTGGTTTAATGTGGAAAATTACAAGGGCTCTTAAGTTTTACAGACAAAATAAAATGAAACAAGTACTAGTATCGCAGTACATGTACAATTATCAAGTCAAGGTTGACATACTTGCTATACAACAAGGGAATGCGAAAGACCAAAAATCTATCGATGTCTTACTTCAGAACCAAAATGCGTAATCTATATCACTTGAGAGATAAATACCGCACATTAACGATCCACTTGTAATCTTTCATGTGAGAGTAGTGTTGGTTTTCATGAAGAAGGAGCACGTGATGTCTGATCATAAGTAAACATGTCTAAACCTCCGTTATAATTTGCAGAACGTATAATTTTACCGGTATCCAACCCCGCACCTATTTCATAGTGTCGACACTCTTAAAGCATTCTTAATTGTGTGGACGAATTTAGAACCTGTCCAGGAAAAAAAAATTTATCAGTCTTCGTTGTCTACAGATGATTTTTGCACTTAAAACCATTCCAAAATGAGGTGTTAAATTGTTCATATCACCTTTTTAGTTCATTACTACTGAGAGAGAGAGAGAGAGAGAGAGAAAGAGAGAGAGACAGTGACAGAGAGGCATTCAGTAGACATAACAAACCTTTGCTTCTGTGTTTAATTGGGCATGAAATTCACTTATGATTATGTACCGCAACAAGTATCGTCTCTTTAATATGACTGTTGGATAGCTGAAATACTGATATTCAAAACATTGTGGTACATCAGGAAATTCAAGACTATTGGGATTCATTCGGAACATTATTTACTTTTGGACTTGTCATAGGACATGTAGGATTATTTGGGATTTAATTCACGATACTGTAAGTGTCTCTTGAAGTTTCACTTTGTAACGTAGTGAAATAAATTATTTGTTAATTTTACAAAACGTGTTGCCTTTACTTTCTTCTGTACATAGTTTAAAACCTAGAGTCGTAACAAAATTTGGGGGTCGTCTGTAATCTGAGTTTCTTTAAAACAATTCAGAGATCTTTAAAAAGATTGTATAAATTTTAAATTGACTTTGTTTATGAATTTTCATTGTCCCTAGTAAAGATTTTTATTTCACTTATTTTGATACATCGTTCATGAAACCAGAAAGCATTCACAATTTCATCTGAAGTAGTGAACTTTGTTTCAAGTCCTTCCAAGGGAGGGTTAGAGCCTATGGAAAGGGACGAGTTGCTTGAGCGTGCCAGACATTATGATCTTTCTGAAGCGAACGCATCTTTAACAAAGAATATTTTGCTTCAGTATTTGATGGGAACGGAAATTTTAGTTGATTGTGCTTTTGGTTTGATTGGTAAATTTGTTAGGAAATTTAAGGCATTACAATGAAACAAAAACCAGGTTGAAATTAACAAAACTTCAGCTGCTGACAAAAATGATGGAAATGCAAATTCGAAATGAGGAAATGGAGAAAGAAATGCAAATGGAGAGAGAGAGAGAGAGAGAGAGAGAGAGAGAGAGAGAGAGAGAGAGAGAGAGAGAGAGAGAGAGAATGTAAATGCAGAAAGATGAAAAGGAGAGGAAAATGCGTAAGTAGATGCTACGAGAAGAAAGAGAAACACAATGTAGATTAAAGAATTAGAACTGACTGGCAGGCAGAGCACGGTTACCCCTCACAATTACTCACAAGTTCAGGTTCTGATGTTACCAATATTGTTAGGTAATACACACTTTTCAGGAAAATAAAGCAGATCAATACTTTCTCCATATTTCTGAAAAACAAATAATAGCCGAATGCATTAGACGTTGTTATTTCACAAAGTCTATTTATCAGTCTACACTACACTACGCTACAGAGCGCTGATTCTGATGTGGTTGAGGAAAATGTACTGAAGGGTTATAAGTCAATACCTAAGTTATATCAACAAATGTTTAAGAATTGTAGAAAAGAAACTGGACAGACACATGTTCATTTTGGAAAAGCAAGAACAATTATTTGATAGGTGGTCCTCAGCCAAGAAGGTTGACAAAGATTACGATAATCTCAGATGGTTAATATTAATTGAAGAGTTCAATAATTGCATCCAATGTGATGTCAAAAACAATTCTGACAGGCAAAAGATGGATACCTTGGAAAATGCTGCTCGCATAGCTGGAGATTTTTGCTTGACTCACAAAGTTTCATTTATCAGTAAGCTTTTTTCTCAGTACCTCTTTTAGTAAAAAACTCATCTCAGTCACAAACGAGCACTTTCCAAATTGCAATCTGGCGCACCCGATAGAAATCAGTAAATTAGATTTATCCCCAGATCTTCAATCATTTGTATTGACCGAAAATTAAAATTGATCTAAACGCTGTAGATAGTGTCACACTTGTCAAATAGTAGGAAAACCCAATAATGATGCTTAAGATTCAGCTGCAATCTATTCATGCATTTGATAAACTATTTAGCAGAGTAATCGTAGATTGTGTGGGTCCTTTACCAAGTCAGGCAACCACTTTGACAATAACGTGTGCTTCTAAAACATTTCCTGAGACAATCACGTAAGCAAAAACAATTTGACCTGTGTTGCTTTTGTGTACACATGTCTGACTCCTCGTTTATCATGAGATGATGCATTTTATTATTCTGTAACAGTGTCGCAGGAAACAACTCTTCAACCTTGTGTTCGAAATGGTTGTCCAATCTAGGAAAAAATTTATCTGTCTCATTTTGTCAACAAAACCTATGAGCTTTTGGCCTATGCTTAGCGATTGCACAGATATTATTCAAGAGTATATGCAATAAACTATCACGTTATTCTATTTCTTACCTTGTAATGTAACGATACTAGATAGCGAGTCCATTCTCTGCATATGATCTTAATCCAGATAGGTTTATTACTCTCTTTGAACATCGTGCACGTTGGTATGTGATAGAGAGATAGCGCATACTCTTGTTAATAATATATAATACTTTCAAGAGCCTACAGTTTCCAATGCTACGGTCATGTACAGTTACCAATATAAACGCCTCATTTGTAATTAGGCAGAAAATTAGAAACCT
>JAECUM010008963.1:0-142530 GCA_016617855.1 Megalonaias nervosa
ACCAATAAAAAGACGAGAATAGAGGATTTTCGCTTATGTAATACCACAACGTCTCTGGGCCTAAGAAGAATAATGGTAAATGTTAAGTCAAACCGACCAAAGGGGGGGGGAGAGAGAGAGAGAGAGAGAGAGAGAGAGAGAGAGAGAGAGAGAGAGAGAAATTTATGGTCAGTAGTAATGTTAATTAAAGCAGAATAATGACTTAGATCAGCTTTAAATATATTAAAATATTTCAACTACCTCTTGTTGGTTAGTCGTTTCACTTAGATTCTATTCCACGCTAATTTCGTTGCGCCTGTACGTCAATGCATTGATGAGCGTTCAGTATTCAAGAATCAATGTGTCTATAGGCCTAGTGCTCTACTTTCTTCATTAAAACCATCTTTCATGTATAAATCATAAGTGTAACTTATATTGATTTAATCAATGTGAATAAAAATAGAAACTCAAAAATGAAAACAATCAACTTATCAATACGAAAAGGTGATTGTGAATAGGCACAAAAAGACAGAACTACATTTTGTAGCGGACACACTCGGCAGGGATTTGATTTCATTCACCCAGTCACAGTTGCCTCTCGTCAATCTAACTCCGTTCAAATGGCAAATATATGTATTTGTATGTGATATAAATAAAATATTTTGTATAGTATGGACGCTGTATCAATGATATACCACTCGTATAAATTTTTGATTAAAAGGAAACTCGGCAAGCCTCGTTTCCTTTTAATGAAAATTTTATACATCTCGTGGTATATCATTGACACAGCGTACATACTATGCATATTAATGATTGTACATTGCACTTTAAGATAAGGTAAAGTTGTTGACATGGCCTTTTGACCCTAGAAGGTTCAAGAAGGCCTACCAGCTTTTTCTCTTGTTTTTAAGTTATACATAGGTTGTTTAGCGGTGTTAGATTTCAAGGTCTATTTCTTTTTAGAAATTTAAATGGTTTTGGAAGAGAACATTTGACCCACATCCTGGTAATTGCATTTATGTCTTAGGTTTTTATATAAGTTTGAAGTAAACAGAATGATTTTATTCCAACTTTAACTTCGGTTTCGTTTAGACATAATTTGTGAAGAATCATTTACTGACAGAACTTTTAGGATCATTTGGGATTTAGTTCACAATACTGAAAGTTCCTTTTAAATTTTCACTTTGTATTCTGTGGAATTAAATAATACTTATTTGTTGAATTTTACTTAAGTTGCTGGTGTTGCTTTATATGTTACTTAGTTTAAGGCCATACAGTCATTATATATATATATATATATATATATATATATATATATATATATATATATATATATATATAATGAGAGAGAGACCATCAGATAGACAAGGTGAGAGAGAAAATTAAATATTTTTTTTTCTCCTTTTATGAGTAGCGATAATACAATTTTCAAAATGGCTGCCATGGTGTCTATACTGGATATTGGGCTGGAAACATTGTCGTTCAGGGACAAGTTGATATCATAGAAAAATAACATGACCAATTATGTAGCAGTAGCAACAAGATTGTCAAGATAGGCACTGTGTTGGTCATACTATCAAAACTAAATTTTCATTTATGCACAACTAGACATCATAAGAAATCTTGTGGTGAAAACAACATGTCAATGATTTTCCATTCAGAAGAGGTGAAAACATTTCAAGATGTCATATTGGATGTCCAAGCAGCACAATTTTCATTTAAGCCCAACAAGACATCCTAAAAAGTCTGATAGTGAAAACCCTATGTTAATGATTTTCCATTCAGGAGGAGTAGGAATAACGTGATTTTCAAGATGGTTACAGTGTTGGCCATACTGGATGTCTGAGCAGAACTATTTTGATTTTGGACCAACCAGACCAGAGGATGAATGTAAGTAATAGTTTATGCCAATGCATTAAGTAGTTTAGGAGTAGTGCAAACAAACTTAATGGATGCGTGTGGACAACAAACCATTCAAAAATTCTTCTGGTCTATGACCAATTGAGCTATAAAAAAAAAACACAACACACAAAATATAAGCAAGAAGATCAAAGCATTACTGTGAAACCTATGATATTGACCACAAGAACAATAGGTGGAGCAAACATGCTATAGACTGAATTGTCTTGGCTTCATAATGATTCATCACAAGTAGGAGCAAACTCCATCAAATGAAAAAACTGTAACAAAAACTCCAATGCAAATTTTCTTTGTCTGCGACTATGACCCCAAGGTCAATTGGGCCAGTAAGCATGTCATTCAGTGAAATGTCTCAACTTCATTGCAATTCAAGGGAACCTATCAAGGGGCATGGAAACTATATGTAAAGCCTAAACCTGAATAAACTGATGATGATGATGATGATGATGATGATGATGATGATGATAATGATGATGATGATGATTTAAAAGTGACCATGTCTTGTTTTCCCACTAATGTGTGCTTGACAAAAATACCAGGATCAGGTGAGCTTGATTTATCATTCAGCTGTCTCCTCATAATTATGCACAGATATCGATCATAAAACACGATTCAAGTTTAAATACCAAGACTGGGTAAAATCTGATCATAAAACTTGATGCAAGTTTAAATACCAAGAGTGGGTAAAATCTGATCAGAAATACAGTACTAACAAGTTCAGCTAAAAGATTCATGATCGCAATATGAATATGTGTAGATGTTCCAATTCATGCAACATTTACAAGTGCCTACTCCAATTTTAAACAAAAATTCTAATAAGAATTAATCTCCACAGAGCTCAACCAATGAAACATCTGAATACCTAATTAATACACACAAATGTAGCTTATAACTTAGATCTTGGTTAAATACACTTGTATACCAAGCTGGATCAAAATCCAATGATATACCCGAGTGGTAATAAATTCAGTGAGTCAAATGCCAGAATGACTCTTATATATAGAGATATTCAAACTTGTCAAATGCAAGAAAAACAATTACTGACCATTCTTGAAGAAGATATTACAATACAGTACAACACGAGTTATCCTGCAGTTTCCATGTTAATGTGTCAGGCAGAAAAAACAAAATCCCGATTTTGTTCTCAATACATTTTATTACTTAAAAGCTACATATATTTGTGCTTAACATCTGTATCCAAAACCCATTCTGGATAGTGAATGTATCCACAATAGGTAAGAAATAAATAAACTTAAAAAATGTACAACCCTGTGAGATTATCTAATTCTTATATAAATAATATTGCAAGAATTGATTTCTTAATTAAAAGCCAGTAATTATACTGCAAGAATTGATTTCTTAATTAAAAGCCAATAATTATACTACTAGGCAATGGTGCTGAACAAATAAATAGCTCAAAACTTTGGTCCACCAACTAATATTCCTTGTGGAACAAAGTTGTCTCCCTTTCCATTGTCAACTAAAAACCATGGCGATAAAAGAAATACTGAATTAAATGAATTAGTGAAACTAATGCAAAACTGATATATAACAGATTTCTTTGTATATCTGTACTAATATGTATCTCAAAAGCACCTATGATAGTTGCTAATATTCACACTAGTAATGACTTGAGTATTCTCACACCATCCCATTTGTTTGTACCACCCACTGATTTAAAAAACTGAAGGCATCAAGGACATGAAAAATGCACAAAACTAAGTCACTTTATTCACTGATTTATAAGTGCTAACCTGATTGTTGCCATGAGGTCCCAAACACTCTCAGAACATCTTGGTGTTTCAAATCAAATGGGGGTTTCTTTAGCAACACAGTTGCCATATTTGCTTGGGCCAGTCTCTGTTTTCAAGCAACAGATGTGATGTAGTTCGCTGTCTTTGAAAACCTCAATAATTATATAAATTTTCGATCTACATCTCTCTGAACACAGGTATACAAGAGTTCCTCCTATTTATTTGTTCAATTTGTTTTAGAAATATTAAAACTAGACATTCCAAATAATGGACGCAGATGAAACAGATTTTATTGAAATCGACCATATGGACTAGAAATCAGAAATGGACAGTGAAAAGTGTCTGCTTGTATTCATCGAGAGGTTCCATTTGTGCTGAAATGCCAATCATTTGGGTTTTAGGGATCCCTTGGTGACAATCAGGTTAGATATTATAAATCAATAAATGGAATGACCATGTTTTGTGCCTTTTTTATATTCTTGATGCTTTTAATTTTCAAAATCAGTAGAGGGTACAAACAAACAGGAGAATGTGTGAATACTCTAGTTTAATGATCTAGCATTAGATTTTTGAAGTTTTCCCATTTATTGATTACTCTGAGGGATCTAATGCTTTTTCTTTGATCCTCTAACTGAAGAGGACAGAATTTTTTCTAGCTTTATAAAATTTTTCACCCTTAAAAACAGTGGAATGGCACAAGAAAAGCAAGTTACCCAGCTATATATGTCCACTTCCAATAACTGGTTAGCTGTCAGCAAGGATGAATCCAATTGCATCTTTGAATGATTATATGTCAGCAAGGATGTATCAAATAGCAGCTTCTGATTGGTTAAATATGTGAGCATGTATCCAACAAGAGCTTTTGACTGGCTAAATATCTGTGAGGACATATGGAATAGCAGCTTGTGATTGGTTAAATATCTTTGACGGCATACAGAATGGCTGCTTCCAATTTGTTAAATATCAGTGACATGTATCAAACAGCTACTACTAATTGGTTAAATAATGGTGAAGGCTTAATGGGAAAATTAGGATCAGGTGTGAAAAAGGCTAAAAAAAACCTAGTCTTGACTTGATACCAATAGTAATAGTGGATCTTTGTGTTGCTGTTCAAGCACACTACAGATAGATCTCACAACATTTGCCTTTGTGTTACTGTCAAAGCACACCAGATAGCTCTCATAAGGTTTGCCTTTGTACTGCTGTCAAAGCACAATGCAGAGAGATCTCACAAGGTTTCCCTTTGCATTACTGCAAAGCACACTGCAGATAGATCTCACAAAGTTTGCCTTTGTACTGCTGTCAAAGCACACTAACGAAAGATCTCACAAGATTTCCTGTGCAAAAATGTTTCTTCATGCACAAGAAAATTGTTTAAATTAGAGTGTTTAAAGTTAGTCTTGAGTGTTTCATGCATACAACAAACCATGGATTACTGTTGTTCTTACGAAACAAATTATTATATAAATTAAATAGCCAATAACTGATAAGTTTATGTCAAACTCATGCATACAACAAACCATGGATTACTGTTGTTCTTACAAAACAAATTATTAAATAAATTAAATAGCCAATAACTGATTAAGTTTATGTCAAACTCATGCATACAACAAACCATGGATTACTGTTGTTCTTACAAAACAAATTATTAAATAAATTAAATAGCCAATAACTGATAAGTTTATGTCAAACTCATGCATACAACAAACCATGGATTACTGTTGTTCTTACAAAACAAATTATTAAATAAATTAAATAGCCAATAACTGACAAGTTTATGTCAAACTCATGCATACAACAAACCATGGATTACTGTTGTTCTTACAAAACAAATTATTAAATAAATAGCCAATAAATGATAAGTTTATGTCAAACAAGAAATAGCCTAAACTTGAGTAGCATGTGTTTATTCCTAAGTCTCAGCCATAACAAATTTAAATGTGTCAAGCCTACAAAAACTAGAATGACTAAATATGTATTCAATACATGAGCATGATTGCACTTCTGTACTGTAATATTTATAAGAGTTTTTGATTTGAATAAAATCAGTATGGATTATTATTGTAATGTTGTATGTATAATTAGACCATGAAAATAAAAATAATAATACATAAAGCTTTCAAACATAGATTATAATTTACAATATCTTTTGTAGAGATGTGAATTATGTCCTCTCAAACTTTTCAGCCAAATGCAAAATCTGATTATTTTAAACATCAAGCAGTCTTCTTTTCTATAAATATCATTTACAGAGTATGGTAAAATCTAATTATGCTAAGCAAACCAAATAAGCAGTGAACGAGAAAAGTGACAATATCTAATCAGTAAGTCTTCCAAGATTTATGTATAGAATGTAAACAAAATTCCACAATATTCCTTATATATAATTTACTTCAGCAATTCAGTATGTTTGTGTGACTTATAGACAATACACCATAAGCTCAAGACCACCAAGTAATATATAAGTTTGACATTTAGCTGACAAACAAAATATTTTCGTTTCTTTTGCTAAACAATTAAAAGTTTTAAAAAATTCACTTTTAACAAAGGTGCTATTTTAACACTAAAAACTTTCAATTCAATCTACTTCATACTCCTTACAAATAATATCCTTTACTAAAAACAAAGCCTTCATCATGTTGGCTTTCATACACTTTCAGCATATTATATACTCCCACACAATTCTACTGAATTTAAATTTTGGACAATTCATTCAGGTACTTAAGGCCATGACTAGATTAAATTGACAAACCTTCCAAATTCTGGGTTTCTTTTTACCACTATGGAGAAAATTGTAGTAACTGTTGTTTTTTTTTTTAAAATGAAGTAACATTAAATGGTAAGAATAACATTTCTGAATGAGAAACTGTGATACATTATTTGCATTTGAAGAAAAAAAGGACCTAGAAATCACAAATACTATCAATTTATTTCTTCCTGGATCAAAGTCTAAGTAATTATTTGAATGATACTGCTTCACACCCACCCCCTTTCCTAACTGAAACTATATTGTAATATAAAAATGAAAACATGTGATTGATAGATATTGCAATAACTTCTAAAGGAGTCATGGCAATTCATACTATACCATCCACTAGTCATGGCATTTCATACTATACCATCAACTAGTCATGGCATTTCATACTATACCATCCACTAGTCATGGCAATTCATACTATACTATCCACTAGTCATGGCAATTCACACTATACCATCTACTTGTTGAGGCAATTCATACTAAACCATCTACTAGTCATGGCAATTCATCCTATACCATCTGCCAGTCATGGCAATTCATCCTATGCAATCTACTAGTCATGGCAATTCATACTATACCATCTACTAGTTATGGCAATTCATCCTATACCATCTACCAGTCATGGCAACTATACCACCAGAATTTCTTTCCTAGAAAGACAACAAAATCTGCTGAATAGTGAATGAAAACTTCAAAAAGTTTATACTGATTTTTCTCCATGCCAAATACAAGCTGTTAAATTGAATTCATATGGAAATTAAAGAAAGTGCTATACAAGAACTGCACAAAATTTAGTTCTAAGGAAAAAGTATTACAGATCAACTTGGAAATTGTCACATCTGGATCTTTTTTAAGAAGTTCATTTAGAAAGAAATGCTTATTATTAATAAACTTTCTATCTACACCAACTGGAATATTTATTGGATATTTAAAATCTGGCAGATAACAAAACATGATAACTGGCTTTGATAAACATATCAATACAAATTTTCATAGATAAAACTAGAAATGTGCTCATAAAACACAGATGCCCCTAAAATTATTGTGCAAATCAATAAAGTTTGGGTCAATATGTACGGACAAAGTGAAAACAGGGGACATAACTCAGTCAAAATTTAATAGAAAATGTTGATTATAACTAGTTCTTTCTAATATAAAGAGTATTTTTACCAAATCTGGCTTCAATCAATTAGGTCATTCAAAATGTTCCCCAAGTCAAAATTTGACATAAAGTGATGTCATGGGCAGTCATGAGTAACAATATATTCTCCATCCATGGAATTTGGCAGAGGGATGGAAACTTCAAAGGAATATGTCTAATAATACCCAAATTCTTGACACTGTCCACAAACAACATAATTTCATAACTTTCTTAAGTTTGGTAATCTGTTCTCAAAGATAATGTGAATATGGTGCTATCATTCAAATGAGATGATTCTTCTTTTATGATGATTGACAACAATGTTTGTATCTTGATTACAGCCCCAAATATCAATGAAAATTATCCAGTCATCTTTGTTGCAATGCAAGAGGTCACAAAGTTATTTATTCATAAGACATGCTACAACAAGCATTACAACAAGTAAATTGATCTAAAATATACACAGTGCCAGCTGTTACAATTAATAAAATATAAATTCGTTCACAAACTTCTCAAATATATGTTAAATACATGAACAATTATCTCCCCATAATGATGCGAGTCCAAGTCAAAGCAAAATGCAATTTGTTTACCAAATGATCCTGTTTCCACTGAACAGTTACTGATGCACCAATGACATAATATATACTGCAATTAAAATGTTCCATGTTCACTCTCATTTCTCTGAAATTAAATACACTTTTGCAGTGATAAAAATAAAAGATAACAAAATGGACTGATGAACAAATACACACATTAAAATTGGTGATTAAATTAGACGATATCTGAAGAAATAAAAATATTCAACAGACCCAAATATTTTAGAATCCCTTCAAGTACAACTCCAAAAGTGTTCTCTTAAAAGCGTTAAAGACAGGCAGGTTGGCAATGAATGACAACAATATTTTGTATCATCTCTTCCAGACAGAGCTGGAATATACTAGACAGATTAACTCATCAGTGCTTTTTTCTCCTTAACTGTGAAGGTGTACAGACCTCTGAATAGGCACCTGACATTATATGCCTAGTTATTTTCATAGCAAACACATGACCTCTTACAATTACAGGTGCAACCACCCAGTTTAAAAATTCTGTCATTAAGAAGTAGTATTTTACATATTCTTTCATAGCACAAAGCAAATAAAATAGAAGAGTTAAATATAGCCATGAACTACATAATGTGTGTTCCATTGTTGGATCAGTATGTTCTGGCATTTCCATTTCATCCCCTTCATCAACATTGGGACTGTCATTTCCAGGTTTACAGCCTGACATAAGGAAACGATGACGAAGTATCATCAGCAGGCATCGTCATTTTGCCCATTTAATATGCTGTCAGTAGTGATTGTGCAGAAAATGTGGCTAAGTCAGATGACTCCAAATGAAATGCTGGTTCACTATGAATTTCATGGGAATGGTCAGTTCAGCATACATAGCTGATTTGTAAGGCTGGACCAGTTGGTCAGCAGTCTGAATGGTGTACCAAAGATGGTACATGTCTTGCAGTCCTGCCAGACATAACAGATGCCTGACAACTGTAATCATATGTAACTTGTTCATATTGCTGGAACAGTTGGTTGGCAGTCAGAACAGTATATGGAGTCCCAAAGACAACATATACCTTGCGATCAAGCCAACTGGTATGATATGATCAGTACCAGCTGTCCATCAATACTGTATTATTCAAATTGCAAATCTTCATGTCCATCTTGTTTTCTTCATATTTTCATGCAACATGTTAACTTACTATACCACTGAAAATGAAAGATGGCTGATGAAATTTAAGTAGAAGATTAAATGGATTCTATGGAGCACATCTTTACAGCATGACAGCATGAATGAAATCGGGTACATCCAGGTTTAATGGTAACTCCCTAGTGGTTAAAAAGGACAGTAAACCTGTAAGAGTTGCTTCTCTCGATCGATCGATCAATTGATCGATCGAGAGAGATGGATTTTTCATCTTTCTGGGAGGGCTGGATTTAGAAGTAGCAGAGAAAGTCATCCTAATTTAATGTGATCGGGTAATGTATTATTTATGAATAAATGTAAATTCATTGCCAATAAGCTATTTATGAATCAAGTTTCTGTCAAGATCTTTTTTTTAATGTGTAAGTGTCTTTACTGAGGCTTATGATTAACTGCAGTACTTTTGTATGTATTCAATGGAGTGTGCCTATGGAAATCTTTCATTTTTTAATATTTTTTAGCAGATAATACAATCAGTAATAATGAATAAGAATGTGGACTTTCCATTTAAATATAAACAATATAAATACTGCATACTTTCTCTTGTTAATGAACATAGTTTTCCAACTGTCCAAGAGACAACACTTCCAACTCTTTTTGGTATTAGTGTTGTTAAAGCTAGTCACCTTTCAACTGTATGTTCTACAGGTCACACATATTCTTTTTTCATATGAAAGCAAGTCTTTATTCTGATAAACCGTGAATTGCAAAGATATACAGCACATCCTGCCCCATACTTAGGAATCATACTGCTAACTTGTTATGAAATTTAGTATTAAATATACTAATTAAGGAATACAATGTATACATTTAATGAAGATAAAGGAAAATACTTAGCTTGTTGGTTATGGGAGAAAGTTGTTTACGGGAGAAAACTGTCATGGGTAGTTGGCACTGTAATTTTTAAACTATCATAAATATTTGTTAAATATACAGAATCAAAATGTATCATAACTGAGAAATCCCTCATGCAAGATCTAAAATGACTTTGACCCTTGGTCTATATATATATCTTTCATATCACTGCATAGACTTACTAGCAAACAAGAATAAACACCCACCAATAGGAACAATACACATGAAGACAAATGAATACTAATAAAAGATGAGACAAATTCTGATGAAGACAAACATCAACAGGATTAATACATATTAAGGGAAATGAACACAAGATGAAAGACAATGATCCTTTAGATTACATGAAAAGCAAAATTATCAGTGATACATTATCTTCTTACATTGTAACAATGCTGAAATTTATCATTGATAAATTTACTGAAAAATTAAAATCATCATAACATGAAGTCACATATGTAATGTAAAATCAACAGAACATAAAGCCACACACGTAATGTAAAATTATGGACAAAAAGATATTACATTATCAACAATGTGGTGCTCTGAAATTTTATCTAATTTCTACAGATTTTGAAAAATTTCAAGTAAATGCCAAAGGTATTATAAAACAGTGCACAGAAAATACAAATTAATTTCCAATTAGAATAGACCTGATCACCACTGTTTGAATAAAGAATAATTGCCTGCTACAAGCATTTTTACAATCCTAAATAATCTTATCGTTAAAAACAAGAAAAATCACAAATATCACATGACAAATCAGGGTTTATTCTAGAACTGAAATTTCAGTGTGGAAATTTCCCTCTTCATCTTTAAAGCTGGAAACTCTAAATAAAATTTATTAATGTATCAAAGGTTATGCTTGCAAATATCATGACTATTTGTGCACTGAGTTTAATTTTTTGCATGATTCTTTTAAATTAGCACAATCGCAATAATCACATGTCCAAGAACATACATGTAGGTATTATCATATTCTTAAAAAATCATAAACTCACACTAATAAAGACTTCCTGCAAACAATTCACTTTATGGTGTTGTATCTATGCACAGGACAACTGGATACCATAAGTTTTCCTCAACATTTCACACATTCACTGAGCCAAGACTTGATACCAACATTCTGATACTGCTCAAAGACTAGGAGGTGTTGGTCACATTTAGCAGCCCACGAGACAGAAGTGTATCTTTCAGCATATTAAAGACCTGCACTTGCTCTTCAGCCGGCAGCAACAGGATGCTCTGCAAGATCCTCTGGGAGTTTGGAACCCTGAACCAAAAAATATACCGTATGAATTTATAGACAAAAACAGTGAAACCCAGCTTGTACCATATAAACAAAATGTTTCAAGTGATATTTTTATGTGCATTACATACTTAATGGCTTCATTATCATTTTAATTCATCAAGTTTATATTTTTATGGAGTTTGTGATTGCTTATCATGCACCTTTAAATGTGAAAGCATCAGTAATAATCTTTAATTAATTAGTAAACTTAGTAACGGACTTGTTTATTCTTCAAGAAAAAATAAGTCATAGAAAAGTTAGTATTGTACTAAAATTTTCCTCTTCTTTATCTACTATCTGCATAGCCCAACAGCTGGAATGTAGCACTCAATCTGACACTAAAACCTTTACCATATAGTGACTTATTTCCCTTTTCTACTGATTTTCCTATAGAGATCTACTTACCAGTGGAGAATGTCACTCACAGTCAATAGAAAGCAGCATTTTCAAACCTACATAGAATGTAAATTTTTATTGACTTTTCCTTTCCACTGTATGACCAAGCAAACAGAAATGATTTGCCCACCTCCAGAAAGGTCACTTGCCCACTTCCAGAAAGGTCACTTGCACAAAAAATTCCAGTAATTTCATTATAATGCAACTATTCTCATAATAAGCAACACAGCCTATTACATGTTGTAGTCTTTGTGCATCCGAACTTAAACCTAATGCAATGGATTTCATCAAAACTGTAGACTGGGTCTATTCGATTAATATCTCAATGTGCTTTATACAGAAGCCAATACAGTACGCTGTAGGAAACTCACCTAATAAAGCTAAAGTGATAGACATGGACGAATGTGGCCATTAGGAACTGACAGTCAAACCTGTCCATAATGCCTCCATGACCTGGTATTGTATCTCCAAAATCCTGAAATTGGAATAAAAAATTCTCCATAAGGTCTTCAATTTACTTATTAGTGGTTTTAAAGCCAGTTTCTCTTTCTGAGCAATTAGATGTTAAACAAAAAAAAAGAAAAGAAAAAAAGTGTACAACAAATGGCACATAATATGCCTATCTTGTGACCTTTTCCATACTAATCAGGCTGACCTCTGAACTTAGGACATAATCATTGTGAAAAAGGTTTGGACCTGGGTAAAGTTTAATCAAAATATGTGAACATGTTAAAAAGTAACATCCTGGCTAATACAACAAGATACCGACTTGCATTATTCCTTGTTATGACCTCGAAGCAGGTGGTATGACTGAATATGCAATACAATGTCAATTCAAGATGTACAGGTATCCAATGTCTTACATGATTTCGACTTCAATGAATTTCGCATTCATGCAATTTCATATGAATTATTTTTAAATTTAGTTCTTTTAGCAAAAACAAAAAAATAATGAAATTATTTGTCTAAAAGAAAAAAATTTGGATTCATAAACAGCTAAAACGAAGTTTATTAAAGTTAATTGAAAATTATGTATTTTCAATGAAAATTAAGGTAGTGAAACCAATCATTTCAAGTTATGTGATTTCGAGTTATGTGACCACTTTTGGGAATGCAACTATCTTGCAAGTCAGGGGTTAGCTTTATAACAGTCAATGTTTTATTACAATAAATTATTTTATTAAAATCACTGGTTTGAAAGTTATACCAGATAGAAGTCACTGATTTATATTTTCCCTTGCTGTGACTGTTCCATGAGCCACTGGGTATAAATATGGTATGACACAAATGTCTAGTCAGAGTTCAATTTTCCCTTGCTGTTACCTTTACCTTGAAGCATGGATGCTATCTGTGATATCAAAAACTAACCAGCAAGCAAAAGAAATACATGAAAGATAATATTCATTTTAACTCAACAAAGCATAAATGTGCATTTTTATCCATAAAGACAATCATATATACGTTGGACTCAAAGCAATAAATATTTTCCCTTTAGATTCACATATGTTGGACTCAAGCAATAAATATTGTCCCTTTAGATTCACATTATATATGTTGGACTCGAAGCAATAAATTTTGTCCCTTTAAATTCACATTACATATGTTGGAGTCAAAGCAATTCACAATATTGCCCCTTTAGATTCACATATGTTGGACTCAAGCAATAAATATTGTCCCTTTAGATTCACATATGTTGGACTCAAGCAATAAATATTGTCCCTTTAGATTCACGTTACATATGTTGGACTCGAAGCAATAAATTTTGTCCCTTTAAATTCACATTACATATGTTGGAGTCAAAGCAATAAATATTGCCCCTTTAGATTCACATTACATATGTTGGACTTGAAGCAATAAATATTGTCCCTTTAGATTCACATTATATTTGTTGGACTCAAAGCAATAAATTTTGCAAGAAATGCACAACCCCAAGGCCTGGCAGTATCTCTGACGATGGCCAAAAGCAGTACAGTTAGTTTCAAAGGCGAGATCTTAATAAATTTGACAGAAAACTTTTCCTGATTTTTTTGCAATTCAAAAATAAAACAATATTCATGTACATATACTATAAAACAAAAATATACATTTAAAAAATATCTGAAACTGCAACCTACCTTAATTTTAAATGCTCTTTTGAAACCACTGGCAAAGAATCCACCAAATGGACCAATGACAGAGGCAAAGACTGACATAAGGATGGAATGCAACATGAAAGGATACAGGTGGATAGTCCTCCATGGGATTCTCACCTGGAAAAAATAAATAGGTTTATACAAGTTTTTCTCCATTTAGGCAAAATCAGACATCTTTAACAAGCATTTGAGAAATATTTTCTATTTCCTTAATAAAATTCTTGAGTAAAAGTACATTTGTTCATGTGGACTCATTATTCATTCATTTTCTCCCCTCTGTTAATAGTTCTATTTATTTATTAGTGCCAGAAAATGAAACAAAATCATGAAAAGAATTTTATATGCATAGCAAAACATAATTAACAACTGTACAAGCAGCAAATTCTGGCTGAAAGTGGGCAAGGTTCCCATTTCATTTCATGAGAGTGACAGGACCCTCTTCAACTTGACTCAAAGGAAGAAAAAAGGTAGTAATTCATCTAAATGAAACAGAATTATTTTAAATGCTGAAATTGATATTACATTGATAACATAGAATCGACAAAGAAAAAGATTTGGTATAAAGAGGAGACAAATCAACACAGACTGACTATAACAGAGCTTGCTCTTCAAAATGCTAGAGGCCATCCTGGATATAATGGTCTACGTTTTGAAATGAACTTAGCAAGTACACCCTGAAATAAAGCAGAATTTTGGGCACACCTCACACAAATATGTTTACTGTGCAAGGAGACCAAAATTCTTGCATATTTTGCACCTTGATAATTTGTTCCTGATATACTCAAATAAACTCTCACTGAACATAAACCAAATTACAAAAAAAGGACCTCTGACCTCTTGCAAATGGACATAACTCATATGCCTCCTCAGAAAATGTGAAAACTGCTTGATATACTGAATGACTTCAACTTTTCTTTAAATATGATCTAGCTCCTTCAAAGTTCATGTCAAGGGAAAGAAAATGATGAAATTCTCGTATTTAAAAATAACAGTAAATCTCAACTTGTACAGGCAAAGCAACAATGTGAGAAAAACTGGATCAGAACCTTAGCACTTAACACAAAATAGAGCATAACTCCATAAAAATTGGTCTTTGATGCATCACTAAAGACTAAGATCATCTCCCTATTGGCATGTGTGTGTGTATATATATATATATATATATATATATATATATATATATATATCTCTATACACACACACACACACACACACACACACACATATACAATATGAGAGAGAGAGGGGGGAGAGAATGACAAATAATACACCCAAACAGAACGGAAATGCTAACCCTGGATTTCCACAGGTAAATGCTTGTTAATATTAACAGAATTTTATAAATACAAATAAATAATATTATCATACAGGTTAGAGAATTTTTAATTAATACTCTACAGAGAGTTAAACCCGGGTACATGGGTAAAATGGCACTCACCACCTTGCCTGCACATATCAACCCCTATACCATCTCGACCATGCACAAATCACCAAACAACGATGCTACAAATTCATTGGTATAGACATTTGCGCATAACAGACACACCCACATGTTAACCTAGTACTTATTTCTTGTCTAAGTACACAGTCATTCTGGATTCCTAAGACAGAACTCAAGATATATAAAATTAATTATAGAGAATTACAAATATGCACCAAACATAACGGAAAGTGCTATTCCTTATTTTTTATATTTTCTAATGTTATTTATTTCTAAAATTCTGTTAATATTATCAAGCATTCTCATGTAAACCAAACTAAAGGGAATTAAAAGTTTTTTTAACGATACCTATGATACATAGGGTCATGTTAAATATCCAGGATAACCAGTGAGGAAAACATGGGAAATCACGTTCTTTAAAAATCAAACCCTATGCAAAGTACAAAATTGTAGAATGGAACTCATCAATACATTTTTAAAACAGCAGAATGAAATTAAACTGTTGTTTGATGAAAGCAAATTTTATAGTAAATTATGTTTCTCCAAGACTACTTACCCACTTGAATTAATATTTAGAATGTAAACCATTTACCTCCTGAATCCAGCCCTACTGAAGGACAAATCAAGTGTGATGGTACAACTATTAGCATTTGGGGGTCCATGCAAAATGTTTTAGGGGGTCCTCATTCTCCAAAATGTTGGGAACCATTGGTCTATGGCATATAAACAAAGGGCAATTAACTCTTGCCTAGTACCTTCCCAGTTTTTAATCTGAGAACTACCAATGAAGATGCTCGCATAACCGGATTGTTGGGTCTTCAAGTAATGTCATCCAGCAAGAATTCTTGGATAACCTTAATTTATGATAAAATGTGCATTCTCCTTTGAATACATTCCCCAATCACATTAACATTAGGAGAATAGGTAACAGGTGGAATGAATACTGAGCATCCAACCTACACCTTGGGTAACATTCAAGGGAAGAAAGATTGGATTCCATATGTGAATGATAAACCAATCTCCTGCTTATAGAAACACTGCCTATGGTCACGTGAATTCTGACTGTTCTATCAGGTTACTGAAATGATTAATGAAATTGTACCATCAAAATTCACTGGCAAATCCATCAAAGCTAAATCCCTGAGATACAAACTTGAGAAGGTTCACTCTGATTGACAGCCAACAGCTTGTATGGAGTTTCAGACTGAAACATTGCATTTGAACATAAGGCTTGCAAAGATCACTCTAATTTCATGAGCTAAAATCCTCATGAGGCAACTTGATCTTTTGAGACATCTGAGTATGCAGAGCTTATGCACTTAAGCCTAGAAGATCAGGCTTGGGTGGTGATATCCTGCTTTCTCGCCTTCACAGAGAGAAAGAGTCATTTGCAGTTACCACAACTTGTCTCTGTGCACTTCAAGAAGTGCTTGAGGGCAGGGGACAGGATCTTGCATGGCCGCTAATCTTGACTTATCTGCAGATGAGAAGGCGCATATGATGATTCTCTGATTGCCAAATGATGGTAATGTCTTGACTGGCTGAGTTATGAGGATCACTAAACTGTCCAATCTGAACTTAAGATAGTTTGGGTAGACTGTCCAGATACCGCTACTCTCTGTTGCTGACCTGAACTTAAGTTAGTTTGGGTAGACTTAACAAGCATGTAACTCACTCACCCTGCAAAACTGAGATTGGTGATAAACTCCATCGCCATGCAGACAAAACACTGGGATTAGCGAAGATCAGATTTTTCCCAGATCACCAGAAAACCAAGATGATTAAAAAAATTAGAGAAGATTGTTTTTGCCCTTGAGGAGAATAGTGCTTGCCACTGAAAACTGAAAAAAACTTATGTGACACAGGGTAAATAGGGACATGAAAGTAGTCATGTGTGAGACTGAAACTGCATAATAAACAAGGATACAGGTGCAGCGGACAGTTAGAGGGGTTGCTCCTGAGCTGCCTGCCTTAAACAGAAATGGTGAGCCAAACTGAGTCATCCTTAAAGCCAGGGCTTGAAGTGGTGTTGGCACATATTTATGATGATGATATAATTCGGTCTGTCAACTCCAAGGCATGTTTTTGGCTGATTTATCAACCAATTGGAAAGTATCCAATAAATCCAGATCAAGCATCGAAGATGTGGAAACCATGTTTCAAACCAGCTTTGATGTAGTGAGAAACACATTCTTATCACCCTTATAAAAGGGTGGGACAAATATGTTAACCATCATTATATTCTTATCACATGTCAGAAGCAATATGGTAGGCAATGGAGGGTGTCCTGAATCAGTGCAACAAAAATTTGGCTGGTACTTGCCTTTGTGAAAAGAAAGCTTTAGCATTCCCCAGGTCACAGATACGTCTGGACAGCCACTGTTAATCTCCTTGAGTTCTGATGACCAGGAAGCAGACAGCAAGATGGAGACTCGTCCTCATCAGTGATGTCGACTGATGCTTTGACTTTATAGTCATGCGCAGTGGTAGGTGATGGA
Organism: Megalonaias nervosa; assembly: GCA_016617855.1. Taxonomy (NCBI): domain Eukaryota; kingdom Metazoa; phylum Mollusca; class Bivalvia; order Unionida; family Unionidae; genus Megalonaias; species Megalonaias nervosa. Next base: position 17,915 of record JAECUM010008963.1, read on the forward strand.
TGGCATTCCAAAGCAGGCAACATCAAGTCTATCTCTGATGGCAACCTTAAAACTAAACTCTGTCTACTCCATGTTCAGACTGGAGAAGGGCTGTTGCCTTAAAACCAAACTCTGTCTACTCCATGGTCAGATTGGAAAAGGGCTGTTGCTCAGAAGTATCTTCACACTCACTGTGTGAATCCTTCTGGTCCTTGTCTGTTTCCATTTCGGGATAAACCACATCCTGTGGTAACAATGTCGCGATGCCATCATCACTAAATAACCACTGTTAATAGTCTGTAGGTAAGCAGTGAAAATAGGGAAAGCCCACTCTGCCAAGTGATTTTTATGCACCTGGGCAGACTGGGTAACCAGGAGAAAAACTGACCTGGTTGTCAGATGTACAGAAACTGGACTAATCCACTCTGGCACCAGTTGTGCCAGAAGCATGGCTGAAAGACCAGATTTTCTGCTGCCTTCTGCATCCTAATCTGCATGTGCAACCATCAACTTGGTTATATAAATGGATCTTTCACTAAGACTGCTGTAATCAAGTCCAGGTTGGGCTGGCTGGACAGCTGGTATGGCTCTGGATGTTGAGATGGTACTGCATGCTGGATCCACGGGATCCGAAAAATACCCTATGTGCCCAGTCTTAGAGGCCTCAAGGCCAAGATCAGGGGCACATATGCCTACTGGGCTGACAAAACAATTCCCCATTGTATCTAAATTATCTATGGGAGCATGGAAACAAGTAAAATTTGGCCTGAAGTCAGGAATCATGTTGCTGTCTCCTGCACCAGTCAATGTATATGTTGCTGAAAGGCTGGTGTATACAAATGACTGCAACATATCTGCATTCATTTCACCCAAACCTGCCAATGCGGTGGAAGTCATCCTTCTCATTTTAGGTGAGGGTAGGGGGTTTACTTTGTAACATCCCACAAGGCTCACAGCTGATCATGTACTCAGATGAATACTTAGTACATCCATATTGGTCTTTTATGTGCTTTTCCCGTCTTCTCTTTAATTTATGCTGATTTTTACAGAATGGCCAAACAGGTGTCCTTGGACCACAAATTTCACAAGCTACAATGGAAAGAAGAGGTACATTTGGTACACACCAAGCAGACCATGCCTTCAATTGATTGCTTTTCTTGCATTTACTGCATTTAGAAGATATGATTCTGAAAAAAACAAAATAACAGAAAGAATAGATAAATTAATGAGTCATTTTTAAGAATTAAAAAATAACACCCATTATAAACAGAATGCATGAAGACAGCATGCGCTAACACTTGAAAGTCAACATGGATCATTGATAGTGTGTTGCACCAGGCAGTCTAAAGATGTGAAACGATAAATTTCACAATATAACAGCCCAATTAAAAAACTATTGTATACCATCCATTTATGAATCAATACTAATCCCCAAAAATCCAAAATTTTGAATGGATGGCTTGATTAACACAATATGACTTGATTTAATGGCAGGCTTATTCTGTACAATGTTGTGTAAGGAGAGGTAATGAGCAAGAGTTATTGTCCTTTGTCTATACAATACAAACAGGAAAGAAATTTTTCTTTTAATATGGCTGGACTTTGGAGACTTTTACCCCAATGTTAATGTGATCAGGGAATGTATTCAGAGAAGAAATTCTATATGATGGTTTTCTCAAAGATGAAAAAAAGAGTTTAATAATAATTATTTTGATAGGAAACCAGTTAATCCTGAAAGGATAATATTAATGTTGTAGCAACAGCAAATCCAGAGCCAAAAATGACACATTTTCCGGTACATAAAATAATTACATATCTTAATGTTTTCTCTTTAGATATCTCATACATATATTTTTTTATTAAATTTTACAAATATATGCCCACCATAAGTTTTTGAGAAACATCTTCAGATGCTGTGGAGAGCTGTATTACATATTTTGGCAATGCATAGACAAATATTTGAACAGATGGACAGGATACCGACAAACACCACCTTCTGCAATAGTAAGATTTCCATTTCCGTTTCAATTTAGCTCTGATGAAAAGGGCTGTCTGCCAGCATTTGGGTTAACCTTTCAAACCACTGCTATTTATGGGATATATATCTGATAGAGATTATGAAACCGGACTGCAGAAATACAAGGTATCTTCCAACATGCTCTGGTTACACATTAATAATTCTGCTGCTATTTTGGATTGAAATAAAGTTATCTGCAAATAATTCAATTTTAGTTTTTTGGCGTGATACTACAGAAACAAACAGCAATATATCACTCATCTGCAAAATAAACAATGTTAAAACATGTCCACATGAATACATCAGAACTGGCATGAGCCTGATCCTTATGGATTAAAGACCATACAAAAAATGCATTTGTTTAATTTCATTACTTCATGAGTACTTCTACATGATGTCTCTCTGGATTTAAATTATGAATTCCTAGCACACATCCACATATTTTTCAAATTTATGCATCACATGCATCACTGGCCCATCATCCACATCCCCAAACACATTAAAACAACAAGTATCACTGGCCCATCACCCACATCACTAAACACATTAAAACAATGAGTATCATTGGCCCATCACCCACAACACCAAACACATTAAAACAGTTAGTATCACTGGCCCATCACCTTCATCCACAAACACATTAAATCAGTGAGTATCACTAGCCCATCACCCACATCCCCAAACACATTAAAATGATGAGTATCACTAACCCATCATCCTCATCCCTAAACACATTAAAACAATGAGTATCACTGGCCCATCACCCACATCCCCAAACACATTAAAACAATGAGTATCACTGGCCCATCACCCACATCCCCAAACACATTAAAACAATGAGTATCATTGGCCCATCACCCACATCCCCAAACACATTAAAATGATGAGTATCACTAACCCATCATCCTCATCCCTAAACACATTAAAACAATGAGTATCATTGGCCCATCACCCATGTCCCCAAACACATTAAAACAATGAGTATCACTGGCCCATCACCCACATCCCCAAACACATTAAAACAATGAGTATCACTGGCCCATCACCCACATCACCAAACACATTAAAACAATGAGTATCAATGGCCCATCATCCTCATCGCCAAACACATAAAAACAACGAGTATCACTGGCCCATCACCCACATCCCCAAACATATTAAAACAATTAGTATCAGTGGCCCATCATCCTCACTGCCAAACACATTTAAACAATGAGTATCACTGGCCCATCAGCCACATCCCCAAACACATTAAAGCAAAGAGTATCACTGGCCCATCACCCACATCCCCAAACATATTAAAACAATGAGTATCACTGGCCTATCACCAACATTCCCAAACACATTAAAAACAATGAGTATCACTGGCCCATCACATTCATTCCCAAATATGCCAAAATAAAAAGTATCACTGGTCCATCACCCTCATACCCAAACATGTCAAAATAACCAAATGTATAAAAAAACGAAAACTGAATGCAAACAGTTATAGGTCTCTAGACATACAAAAGCAAAAAGTCCCTGTAGAGTGTGTGGCAGCTGATATTCTGTAAGGATAAAGACAGGATTTTTCTCACATTCCGTTGTCAACAGATTCTTCACCTCATCATAGCTGATAGGGCATACCAGGGAGTCATACGATGCCAGCCAGTATGAAAACTGTAATGAATTGAACAAACTTTTTAATCATGATTTGTACTTTTTATACATAACAATTATTAGCATGCAAAATTCTCATTGATTTTCATTTTAAAAAAATTAAATCATATAATGAAATGCTTTCATCTGTAGTTGTTAATAAAAGAACAATCTGACCTCCAAAATTTGTATTGCTGTATCTTCATTGAATTTAAATCTATTGCATCAATTTTTAAGAGTGTGCTAATTAGAAAATCAAAACATATTCAACAAAATTTGTGGTAAATGTGTCTTCTATTCGTTATCTATACTTCTTATATCAAAATGCAAAAAATGTGTATTTGATATTTTTTTTTTGCAACTGAAAATGAAGTGGGTTCATTTTATCACATTTGCATTACTGAAACACACATTATTCCCAATGTTCTTTCTGTCTTTAACAACAAATGTTCAATACAGTTGACACAGCTAACATGACAATAATGCCTGTTGTACATCACTGATGCAGTGCTATTTGTGGGAAATAGTGGGCATCCTGTGTAGGAAAAAATGAAACATTACAGTCAATTTCTTTTTAATGGTGGGGCAATGGTACTCAGGTTTTACAAATACAATAAATAAAATGAAGCTCCAAGGAGTGTATACTTTTAGCTTAGCCTAGATTTTTCCTTTACATGTAGCTGTAACATTAAGGAGTGATAACAAAAAAAGGGAACAATTAAAGCTATAATGACATGGTAATGCGTATTTGGAACATAATTTTTCTAAAGGTGCATCACTACACCTGCATCTATCACACAGTAGCAAAAATGAAAATTAAATATAATTATGACATTTGTCACATTTTTGACAACATCTGCAAGAAGATTAATAACTTTGCACAATGATTTCCTGTAATGGATCAATTATTATGATCAGTCATTAAACGACTAACTTCAATAAAGAAATATAAATTTAGTCAACTGGTTGAAAAGACTGTGCCTAGATAACAATAAATTTTGATGACCAAGTCAAGCATATCATTAATTGCTCATAAAGAAATATACTATAAATTTAGTAAATTCTTTGGAAAGCAAGCACCTGGATAATAAAAAATTTTGAAGACCAAATCGAAATACATTGTAAATTGAGTCAGTAGGTTGTAAAAGAAGGAACTTGTATAATTACAAATTGTGATGACCAAGTCAAGTTTATCATCACTTATTCATAAACAAATTAGCAGTGTACATATTTTAACATGCATCATGTAGGGGCCTCTTTTATGTCAGTTGATAAACACCTTTACTTAATAACTTCAATTAAAATCTTGTTAACAGCTTCACATGAAGCACCCTGATAATCAAAAGTTCACACATCTAAAAATTTTCAGTGTACTGGGGTAATAGGCAACAAATATTACACTTTGATCAGCATGTACCTAATTTGTCACTGGAAAATATGCACAGGTATAAAGAAAGATAATCATGTGTGCATAAATCGTGCCACTAAAGTCATTTAATTTGTGTCATAATGTCTTGATTAGGTACTTTATATTCATAGGACCAAAAATAATGTGCGCATTTGTAATAGAATCAATCATTAACTTCGGTAGCATGTGAATATACTTTAGCCCTCAAGAGAACTTACCACTATTCCAAATACAATTGTGGACAAAGCCCCACCTATGAACCCTTCCCAGGTTTTCTTTGGAGACAGTTTGATCAGTGGGGTTTTGCCGAAGAAGAAACCAAACATATAGGCCATGATGTCATTGCAGATGATCATAGAAACTGGTACCAGGAACCTGCAAGTCAGGGTAAGAAAATTACAACTGTAAACTAAAAGTGATGACTGAGGCTTGAGAGCTGAAATGCATATGGACACTGTATGTTCTAAATTGAATTACTATCTAACACTCTGGATAGCATGCTGAATCCTTCAAAGCATTCCTTCCTAGGCCACATGTATCTGAATGAAACACGCAACTGAATTAGTGTTTCCCCTATGTAAAACCCTATTTCACTTCTTAAAAACATTTTGAACATTTATCTCTGTGTAGTTTACATGCCTTAATTACACCAATCCATCTGATATTTATCAATGTACAGTCTGCTCATTGTAAAATACCAATCTTACACTAAAGGTACTTTTTATAAGTGGTAAATCTTCCCAAACTTTATTATAACCACCATCCTAACCCCTCCAACATATTTGTCAAAAAGATTTTGAAGTGTGACTGAAATAACCCACTGCTAGGGACCCTAGAGCAGGGACTCCAGAATTATATTCATTTTGAAGATGGTCACCACATGTGTAGCCTTTGTAAAACATCTGGTGAATTTTCTACTCATCTGTTACAATGAAACATGGTTATGGGCAGAACAATGGATAGATTGCGATGCAGATGAGATGTGGTTATGGACAGATGGCAATACAGATGAGACTTGGTTATGGACAGACGGCAATACAGATGAAATCTGGTTATGGACAGATGGCAATACAGATGAGACTTGGTTATGGACAGACGGCAATACAGATGAAAAGTGGTTATGGACAGATGGCAATACAGATGAAGCATTTAGCAATATCTCCTTGCTAAAGTGTAGGTATAATAATTCAACAAAGTTACCCATCTCCCAACCACAAACCCAATTACTAATATTTCTTACAGCATACACATAAATCAAAGAGGCCAAACTTTACTTTTGCAATTGTTCTTTAAAAAAAACATTTATTCCAATCCACTTCTTATTAGAAACACAGAAGCATTCAATTTTGTTCTCGATTCTGAATCCATAACAGAAAGGCCCTGGATATTATGATGCCTCCACTGATTAATAATCAGATGACCCCCTGTTAGGGACCACTGATTAATAACGAAATGATCCCCGCTAGGGACCACTGATTAATAATAAAATGACCCTGTGCTAAGGACCATTGATTAATAATGAAATGACCCCCTGCTAGGGACCACAGATTAACAATGGAAAGGCCTTAGATAACATGGTTTCCATTAACTACTACAAAATGACCCCTTGCAAGTGACTACTGATTAATAATGAAATAATCCCCTGCTATGGACCATCAGAGATGCTGCCATGATTTTATCTAATGGTGGAGCTCCCCCTTGTCACATAAAGAATAGGAAAGTAGAAGAAAGGGAGGGGTGGGGAGGAAACAGCCATAGTTCAATATTTACCTAATATTTCTTCCTGTTAGGCAAAAAAAAAATAATGTGCATTTTCAGTCAGCTGAGTGTCTCTTTTTTTCATTGCTGACCCTAGCACTTTTTCCTATCCAGGATTTGATTTCTGCACTTATTGGGGGGCCCGAGTGGCCGAGTGGTCTAAAGTGCTCACTGTTACGGATCATTGCCGTCTCACCCCTGTCTGCATGGGTTCGAGTCTTGGGCTCGGCCAATGTGGGTACATGAAAAAGCTTGCCAGTAGCTTCTCATGGGTCGGTGGTTCATTTCGGGGTTTTCTGGGTTCTTCCTCCACCATTGCAACTGGCCGCCATGTATAGCCTATCTTGTGCTAAAAAATGCCATTAAACCCTACAACAACAACAACAACAACAGCATCTTATTGAGCCAGTTTGCCCACTACATGAAGCACTTAGTACATTATATATACCGGGGGTCTCAAACTCAAACAACCCTGAGGGCCGCATGTGGGCATTTTCGATGGCCCAAGGGCCACACCACCTTTGTTACCTCTCATAACACCTTTTGATGCCAATCATTTTGCAGGCCACAGTATACGGCTTGATGGGCCACATGCGGCCCATGGGCCGTGTGTTTGAGACCCCTGATATATACTAATATTATATATATATAGTTTAACCCGCTTCAGCATGCTTCATTATAACATGAATTTGGATATAACACGGTTGTGGCGTGGCTCCCAAAATTTTATGTACCTGTAATTTTGTCATACACAACATTTTTTCTTTCTTTCTTAAAAGTACAAAATGTGCAAAAAATTTATTATCATTTTTGGGGAAGAGAAAATTCTAACGTAAGAAGATAGTGCCATAGCTCCTGCAATTTCATATATGTGTATTTATCTCGCAAATGAGAAAATGTTTTTTCTTCATAAAAGTACTAAAACTAACGAGTAAAAAGTTTATTCAGGGATCAAGCTGGGCTTCACCAATGTCGAAAATTGCGATTTCTTTTCCTTCCTGGCGCCAAAATATACCATCTGGCAATTCTCTCTCTCTCTCTCTCTCTCTCTCTCTCTCTCTCTCTCTCTCACACAAAAACACACACACACACACTCTGTTGGCTGTTTAAACTTTTATATACAACCTTGCATTTGGAGTGAAGAAATTCAGAGGCATCATGAAAGGAAGCCACAAACTTGATTAAAATGCACTGGAAATTATGTATTGCTAGATAAAGAAAAATTCATTGTTTATATTGACTAACCGCCTCAACAGTGCACTGTTATATCATAATCCGCTTATTCTGACATCTGACATCTGGCCTGAGTACTGCATGCTGTGCATAAGATTTCGGCATTTTTATAAAAAACATTTCTGGTAGAGATCAATAGGACGAAATAGTGTCAGATTAATATCGGCCACTCGCTAGTAATTAATATACTTATTTTGACTGACCTCTGTGTGGATAGTAAGTAAAATTCCTCTTCTTTTCACTCAGTGAACTAAATCCTTCAGAACACTCATATTTTCTGTAGTAATCCCTGTCAGAACAGAACACCTGTGTATTCATCATCTGTTGGCCATTTTGTTTTTTAAAAAAACATTTAAAAAAAAAAAAAATCTGATGCATGCTTGAAAGGTAACATTACTTTGTCACTAGAATTGTCACCAAAAAAATTACCCTCCCCCCCCCGCCAAAATAAAAACAGAGATCTACTTGTTGGCCTATCTATGCTACCGGGACTATCTACAATCGACCAACTTTTGAAAACAAGAAAAGTAACTGCTACAGTTGACCAAATGACAGCTAATTCCTTTTTTTTAAAATGTACTGAGAAAAAATAATTTTGCTGAAACTTCAAAGAAAACCGATCACCTCTGAAATGCCGATCCTTCTGTATAAACACTTAGCAAATGAAAAAAAATCAGTCTCAATGAATGTTCTACAGTTATTTGATGTTGCCGCTACAATAATAAACAGACATCTGTTTGGACCTCCAAAGCACATGCACAATTCATCAAAGAAAGCCAACTACATAATTCACTAAAAACAGATAACTTTTCATCAAAGGAAGTCAGCACCAAATATAAATAAAAGCAATGGAATATGAGAGATTGCTGCATTAACCAAAGTGATTGAAACATGTTTATTGAACCATGAAAGGTTCATTTTTGCAGGAAAAAAATTATACTTATGGTGGCTACCAAGGGTGGCATAAAGCTCCATTGAGTTAATTGAAGACTGGGTATCTTGCAATGTTTCTTAAGCTTTTTAATTTGTTCTAGTTTTCATTTCCCTATCAATAGCCTCATCCCCTGGGTAGCCTCTGCAAGAGGTTTCTTTCTCCAGCTGACCAAAATCTATGCCAATTTAAGTACATGTACATGTAGCATGTAAACAGCTACAGCCATGTGCTACTTGCAACAACTGTAGTATTTGTTAAGTGACAATCGGATATAAATCCAAATGAGAACAACCATTTTTCAAATATATACATGTTATTTGTGCTTTGTAATGGAATGTTAGACACATATGAAGTTTATAACATGTGATCAATGCTCAAATTCACGGATATATTATATACAAGTACAGTACTTAATGGATTATGGATTGTACTACACAAATGTAAGCTGGCTATATACAAGTGTTTTTCAGATCAGTTTGTCTTCATTTAATCAAAATCACAAATTTTTGCACCCGCTTTTATTACGTCCACCACCACCACCATAATTTAGGAAAAGGCATCACTTTCATCATCTAACTGACTTAGTTCAGTCTATAACATGGTCTGGTTCTATGGACCCCAACTACCATGTTGTAGTGGGGTCACACTCTGTGTCTGTGTGTGTGTGTGTATATATATATATATATATTACAAATAATACTATCATACAGGTTAGAGAATTTTTAATTAAAATTCTTTAACTTGTATGACAGTATTATTTGTAATATATATCAATTCTGCCTACTATTATCAAGCATTTTACTACAGAATCCAAGGATAGTACTTTCTGTTCTGTCTGGTGTATATTTATAAGTCTCTATAATTCTATATACCTTGATTTCTTTCATAAGAATCCAGAATGACTGTGTAGATAGATGAGATTTAATTACTAGATCATATTATTTGTATTAAATATCATCCAATTAGATGTTAATTCTGCCTACTATTATCAATCATTCTTCTATAGAATCTAGGGATAGCACTTTCTGTTATGTCTGGTGTACATTATTCTCTCTCTCTCTCTACCTATCTATCTATCTATCTATCTATCTATATATATATATATATATATATATATATATATATATATATATATATACACACACACACACACACACACACACACACACACACACATGTATGTATGTATGTATGTATGTATGTATGTATGTAAAATAACCTACTAACCTACCTACCCTAATTTTAAAACCAGTGCTATAGGAAACACATATATTGTTTTGGCCTTACAGCTCTTTTGCAATCAAAATCTTTTAAAGGTATCACCTCTAGTTGTATAAGCATTAAATCTGTTGATTGTTTCTGTGCTTAATCTGTGCCTTATCTGTGTATAAATACTGTACTGTGCTGTCTGAAGGGGCTTAGCCAGCTTGAACATGTTTGGAAACTATTCAGTACTGTTGTTATGAACAATTTTCCATAGCTCATACGAATTGTCCTTTGGATACTTCTATTCCAAAATAAAACTACAGTAACATAAGCTTTGCCAAAGTTTCACTTTCTTAAATCAGTGCTTTACTGACCATTTGCCTGATTACTTATCTGTACCATAATGCTATATTAGGGTTTTAAGTCCATCAATGCCATAGTGTTCTTTTTAAGACAGAAATATTTGGATCCAATAAATATCTGTACCTTTTAATTTCATTTTAGATTTTTATTTATTAAATTTATCTTAAACCTCACTGGGCTAAATAGTTTCATAGCAGGACTAAATTGGCTGAGTCTTTAAATGAAAACTGCACATTACTTTTCAATAATCTGTATTTTTATTAGGCTTGCTATTCTGCCTTATCTACATTTCATTTCGAAATAATGCTTAAAGAGGTGTTGACCTAAATGCCTTTCTGTTTCTGTCCATCCAGCATGTACATCGGACTCGTATTCAAAATCTTTTTGGGTTCAAGATCAGTCACTGGATCCTCTTTAACACTTCTGCTCAAATAATCTGATATACTTCATACCTTAAAAATTCATTGTCATCATCACTATCATCAGCCATTACTTGCTGAATGAAATCGTGATCTGTAGAGGAACCTAGCTGAGAATTATCCGTTTTGGTTTTCTAGGTGTTCCAGAGCCAACATGTCAATTAAATTTAATTCAACAACCATTCATGTCCAGCCAAAAACCCAAATGTGCAAACAGTTACCTACATGTCATGACAAGTACTGCAATACCTCTGCCGACAGCATGACTTATGTCACTACAAGCACTTTAAGGTGATCTCAAAACACATGAACTCGTACAAAGTTTGCAACATTCACACTGCTGCGCATACTGGCAGCATCTCTGGACCACTGCTTAACAACAAAATGTCCTTAGATAACACAATGTTTCCACTGATTAATAATGAAATGGCCCCCCCACACACACACAGTGAGGGAACATTGATTAATAATGTCAATAAAAGCCTGGTCATGCAACTAAGCATAAGAAAAGTTTAATATACTTATACTTGCATTTCATTGATGGACTAAAAACCTCACATGCAGTAACTAACAGAGTCCCAAAATTCCTTGAATAAAACACTACTGTAAAGAAATAAAAACCCACTCAATCCTCAGCTCACCAAATAAGTCCCTCAAATATGTTCTGCATGATGAGATGAGACTGTGTCACCACCAAGAGCAGTGTAACATGAGTCCAGCCAAACTGAAATAAAACCAAATTTTTCAAGTAAAATAAATTTCTTCAATAATACTTACCTGATCACAATGCCTTAGGAAAACTACTATTACCTTGTAAATCTAGCCCTACCAAGCTAAAAAGCTAAAATGTATCTGCACATAGGTGGCAGTTAAATGGAGTGATCTCCCCATGATACTGGTATTTGTGCCAAATCCAATGAATACTTCAGTTGCAACAGGAGCAAGAGGCACACTCTCCATATGGATGTAACTACTGTGAGGCTTATAGGATGTATCTGTATTATAATCATGTTAGGTATTATAGATGAAACATACTTTACTATAAATAAATGCATTCTTCTTCAAATCATAATACCTTAAGAGAATATGTACAAAGTGGAAGGAGTTACATCCCATTACCCGTGAAAAGCCATATTCGGTTCCCTAAGGCATGTGAGATAGTTTCTTGATAACCAAACTGGAGAAATGACTCCATATGTCAGGGAGCGGCTTTGAAAGGAAAATATTTTTTTCCTGTAAATCCAGCACAAGTCATGAACTCATGTCCTGATGAAGCTGTCAAATGACCAGGGAAGGTAACCTGTTGTCCTCAAAGGTTGAGCTGAATCTTTTGGGATGAAAGATCACTCAGATCAAAGCTGGAGAAAGTGGATTCCGACCTCCATCCAATGGCATGGATAATGTCAGCTTGGCGAAAGTTTTGCTCAACTGCAATGCTTATTGCAACTGCCCTAACTGTGTGTGCCAAAATGCATAGCAAATTCATTTGATTTGGAATTATTTCCCAATAGCTGGAACAAAAAACCCATTTTATGCAGGATGAAAGTGATTGTGCTGATATGTCATCCTTTCCCCCTTTGATGGGAAAGAAGAGGCATAATCTCCTTGACACAACAGCTGTCCTTTTTAAGAACCATTTCAGAGCTTGCACTGGGTCCTGTAGATGACTTTGAGATGAAGTGTCCAAAGCTGACAGGGATTTCACTGCAAAAGACTGATTCCCCATGAAAAGGAGTCTATTCTTGGCAATGAAAGCAGGGGCTGCTTTGAGTTATACTGTCCCATCCTGTCAGAACTGCAAGTAGTTCAGTTCAACTAATAAAGCATGTGTCTCGCTAATTCTACCTGCTGTCACTAGTTCAAGTAGGAAGTTATGAGATGGGAACCAATGAAATCCTCAAGAGTTTATTCAGACAGGTGACCATGATAAATCCACTTTGACACAAAGGCAACACCTTTGGTCATGTGATCTTGAGATCTGACAGCAGATCAGATAGGTCTTGTGTGATATCCTATCTGCAGTGGTGACTCAGCATGTTAATGATTTTTAACTGTACACTTTTATTGTGACTGGTGCTAACTGTTTCTCATCAAAGTGCCAAAGTAGAAGTTAGCTACTGAGGTATTGATGCAATCAGCAGCACGGTGTGTTCACACTTACATCATTGAGTGAAAATTCTACTTTTTGCTCATACATTTTAGGTGGAGGGTTGTCTCGCTTAACCGATTTCCTCCACTACTTGATCAGAGAATTGTTTGTTCACAATGATTTGTTTAATATGATCCTGATGTTCTGGTTCCACAACTCTTGATTGGGATGGAATACCTGCCATCATAGATGCTTAAGTATATGAGGTAATATATATATTTTTCCTGGAGATTTTGGCCATTACACTGATGAGGTTGTTCATCCATGACCTTTCCCAATTGAGTGTAGCGATCAGGATGAGGTTACACTCTGATTCTCTTGCTTTCTGTATCACATTCAGAAGCTGGGGTGGAATGATCCCCTTCTCTGTGCTTTCATCCATATTGATTATTGAGGACCCTGGCATTAACTTACAATGGATCTTCATGAATGTGTTCCCTCTGATGCTCCCATATTAAGTAGAAACTGTGGCACAAATGGCCATGGAGCATGCCGTGTGCATTGTGGCACAAACAGTACAATGAGTCTTTAAACTGCCTGTGCACTTATGTCAGGACAACATACGGAATGTTGAGCAATGTAAGATGGCCCAAAATTCAACATAATATTCAGGATTGGCTTTCTTACTAACATGACTGAGATAGCAGAGTCTGACAGTGATGTACAGGGTCACTGCATACTTTATAACTTTGTCAAATTCCATTTGTTGGTATCGGGGTACGTGATATGTAATCTGTAAATCCTGTAATTTTGCAGTGTGCAAGACAGCATGTGATGTGCATGCTGTTGACGGGTAGCCATTTCTCATGGCTGATCTGTGTTTATGCTCTAAAGTCAGCCAACAGTGATAGCAGTTGAATACCAGTTAGATTCTGTTGATTAGCAAATGCTGGAACTTTGGAGCAAGCTGTTAACAGAGAAGGAGAACAAAACTCTGATGGCAAGAAGCAAAATACTTTCTGTTTATGATGTTTGGAAGGCAGAGTCTTCTCTTGTCAGTGAGAACTAGCCCAGATGATGGAGCCTGTGAGATTACGTCATCATATCTAGGTGAATGTGGCAATGCTGATGCCTCCCATGCAATCTGAGATGAAACTGGAAAAGGCTGTGTAAAGGAGTAGCCCACCATGCTCAAAGAACGCCCTGATTGGGATCTGATCACTGACTGAGTTTTCTCTTTGAGTGACAAAGGCATGAGAACCCAATGACTCCCTACCCTGTAAGTAATAAGGCACTAAACTGGGCACTAGGTGCATTGAGTGGCCAGTAGCTGGTGTGGTTTTGGGTAGGTAAACTGCTGAAAGATCTTCTGTCCTTTTACTTAAATGGTAATATTGACTGTGGTAGTTACCTGTTACCTGAAACTGTGCGATTTGAAACAATACCTTGTGCCATTATTTCCATTATTTGTTTGGAGATAGGTTAGGGGTTTATGATCCACAGAACCAGTCCATACAGCTGAAACCAAGACCTTCCACTTTTTGGTTAAATTGTAAGGTTGTCTGTGGTAGTGACCTGTTACAACTTGAGATGAATGGCCGAGTCCAGTTTTAATGGAACAGTTCCATTTAATCTTGCTTGACATTGTGCCATTATTTGTGTTGAAATGGGTTAGGGGATATTTGATCCACAATACTTGTCCATACTACTTAGTAATATATCTGAGAAGGTTTGCTTTGATCACAATCTTGCTCCAATATAGCTCATAAAACCTACCAGCTTCAGCTTACAATGCATGATCAGCACTGGTGGTGAGATACTGTAACTTCCAAATTGTCGCTAAGTAAAGGCACTTTATGAGTGGCAATTGCTTTGAGAACAAAGCAAAGCATAACCTGGTACTGAGGCATTAAGCTGGACATCATTTGCAGTAAGAACTTTGTGGCACTATGCACATTTGGCTTATCCATGTAGGTGCCTGTATTATGTGGGTTTGGCCAACTGGACGAAGAATGTGCATCTGGTGACTGACAATGGACTATCAGCTATAGTACTGACCCATAACTGGTGATGGTGGAACAGGGCTATAGCAGTTGGCATGATGTTGTCCAGTTCATTAAGCTCGGACTCAGTGAAGGATTTTTTATCCATGCAGCTTGTCTGTACATCTGAAGTGTGACATAGTGAAGTGGTTTGTTTTGGTCTTGATCTTGCTCAATGGCAGGTGATAATGGCAATTGGGTGTGATGCCCATCTGTTAAACAGCCTATTGGTTCTGCCAAGAAAGGTTTTTCATGCTGTGACAGTGAGCCAGGAGTTGGAGCTGTTGCTGACATGATAGTTTGGTTTGCTTCCTGGTTGACAAACTGTGTAGACTGCAGTACCCATAAAGAAGCCAGTCTTTCCCCACCGTGATGTCAGCATGCAAACTTCATAACTCATGGTGCACTTATGCACTTTCCCCTTAAGTAGTTCCAGTACAACAGCCCAATGACTTTCTCTCCATAATATGCAAGTCTGACATGTATTTGCAACCAAGCAAGCTACACATGCAGAGTATTGTCAGTTGCATGTTTCCAATGTTTACAAAGCTTACACTTGGTCTTGCCCATGGTCTAAATCTGTATGCCAAAATAGGGCAAACAATATATACAGTTGTAGCGTGAACTCAGAAAGTGTATGTGCATAGATATACACTATGACAATTACCTGTAAAATGCCACACAGCCACAAATACAGGTATAGTAGTGGAGCATTGCTATTAATAGAACGAACACTGAAGCACTGCATACAAAGACTATGCAGTCAATGCAATGGCTAAACTATGTATAGAAAATTTATCAGTATGAATTCAACCACAGCAGAAACTATCCAGCAAATATAATAAATATTTCTACAGTACATATTGTACACACAATACATGCACATAAAATTGCAGTGAAGCATCACTATACATACTTATCAAGTGGACGCCAGTTACCTGTAGGAAAGGACAATGACAGCCTAAGCAGATAAAATTAGTGAAGAGTCATGTACACAACCATGCAGTGGATGTTAAGGTATTATTAATACAGGGAACTTACCTGTATGCACCTGACCATAATGAAAATTATACAGCAATATTATAACAGTTTAATACATCACAAAACAAAACCTGCACATATTTAAATATAGCTACAGCACTATTAACCTGTACAGGTACATACCAAGAGCACATAACTGTGTGAAGATGGAAAAAGTGATGATACTGAAAAGCCAGAAACTTTGCTATGAAGAAAAGAAAAGAAAAGGTGAAAATTTATAGATTCAGTATTCTTTCCTTCAAAGAGAACACTCATCCAATTTGCTTTAAGGCTGAAAACTTCCAAAAACTTGTATGTGGGTCGTGAGACCCTCTCTCTGTAAAGAGCATGCTATTCAACATGAGAAGAAGTAGGAACTTAAGTATTCACGGACTCTGGTGCAATCCTTGTATCAAGAGGATATCACTCTAACTGCCACCTATGTGGGCAGTTATCTTTTAGGATTTTAAGCTAAAATGTTTAAGCCTGGGAGGGCTGGATTTGCAAGGTAGTAGTAGTTCTCCTAAGGTATTATGATCAGGTAACGTATTTGAAAAAGCCAACAACCAGACTGTTTCGGAATCTCTTTTCAACATGCTATTTTAGGGATCCTCTGCAGTACCTATAACAGCACTTTAAATTAAAATCAGTTGTTTATCCAAACAATGGTGATAATATAGTACTGAATTCCAATATCAATCAACATAAAATATGAACATCTCAAACAAATATGAAAAATCTAGACATCGGAGGGGACAATATGATAAAAGTAGCTGAAATTATACAACAGTAACTATTTTATTATTAATAGTCTGAAACTTAAGATAAATGTATTTGTACTCTTAAGTGTCTGTAACTGATAATAGAAAAGTAACTTTAAAACCAATCTATTAATTGAGTCTTGCCTACATCAATATTTTAACCTGGAACATTCATGCTTCATTGCATTTTGCCAGAACATTTGTAATTAATCACTGACATTTTTGTACAACTGCTTAACTGATTATAATCAAACACTGCTAGCTTTTGTACAATTGCTTAATGTCAATAATCAATTATAATCAATAACTGATATTTGACACCTGGTTAATGTCAATGATCAATTATAATCTATCACTGATATATTTTGACAACTGCTTAATGTCAATGATCAGTTATAATCTATTGCTGACTTTTTTATAACTGCTTACTGTCAATGATCGATTATAATCAACCACTGATATTTTTCTGCACCACTGCTTAATGTCAATGATCGATTATGTTTCAAGAGATCATACAAAACTACAACAGATGGCAAAAAAATGCTGTCTGATACACTGCTAAAAGGTCTATGTTTTAACAGTTTCATACATCCACTTTAATTGATTTGAGATGTCATTAGACTAATAATCTATAGCATTCTACAGGGGTCAAGCTAGACTTGAATTTTAGGGAGAAGTGACTTCTCCTTTTGGACAGAACAGGAGTTTTGTGGATGCGAAGCAAGAAACGCAATATATATATATATATATATATATATATATATATAGATACATACATATATATATATATATATATATATATATATATATATATATATATATATATATATATAATGTGTGTTCTCTTATCTGAATTATGCCCTCTAATTCCCAGTATTCATATTTGCATTTAACATTGGATTTAAACAATACTTTATTTTCTAGTAGAAATTTTTTTAGTTATTTTGGCCATATGACTCTAAAAGAGAATAACAGCAAATGCACTGTAACAAAATTTGACTGAGTAACTAGACTGCATTATTGTAATTGCAAGTTGGTAAAATGCTTAATCAACTACCCTTAATCAATTTCTTTTATATTTTTGGATTTATTTTTTTAAATATACTTTTTAAAAGTTCACAATAGTGGCACTTTCAAAGATTTCTAAATGCGTTTGACACAACCCCTATACCATGTACATGAGGACAAATGCACAAGTGTCCTCATTTCTTTGTTGCGGAAAAAACATTACTGTAACTATTCATACAGAACACACTAAAATGCATAAAATTACAGACCTGACTCATTTATAGTCAGTATATGAACTAAATCCTTCTCTCCAACCGAATGAACACAGACGTGAGTGCATCTATTTTTAGAAGGAGGGGTTTTCGTAATGTAATCACCTACTTTATATAGCTTCATTACAACAGTCCATGATAGGATTGCAAATTTATGATTTATTTATTTGTCTACATACTTGTATTAATTATAGGCATTGATTAAATATTATCTGCTTCGCAGCTTTTTCCGCATTTTCACAAATACGAGTCCAGTCAGAAAGCAACTTTGACCTTACAACGCTTCCCGCGAATTCCACAATATTGCATTGTCAAGTACATTTCTGACCTATATAATTGCATTTTAAAGTTAAATCTTAAATAACATAATACCTAGGCTTTGCTTTCTATGAATTGTATATTTGTCTGTAAATATCTGCTCGATGATTTACGAAAACAGACAATCTAATAAACTGGTACTTCCCAGACATACTCAGTAGTGATGTCCGCCATTTTTTTCCCCGTTACTGGTACACTTAGAGTTTCAAACTAATTTTATGACGAAATAGTGTACAAGAGGCAGTTAAAATATCCAGATCACCAATTTTATTCTTAAAACACAAACTGCTATATACATACTATTGTTAAAGTTTCGAAACACAAGTATGCATGTTTTTATCATCGAAGGATAACATGCGCAAATTGGGTAGTGATAGGGGCCTAGTTGCCAACTTGGGAAATGGTTAATGGTCAATCAGTTATCAAAACACATGCCTGTGAATGTGCAAGAGTTTATTTGTCAGCATAACTGATATCAAAACTAAGCCTAGCTACTGATGGCTTGAAGAATACCTTTAGCTACAACACAATACTAGAATAAACCTGCCTAATGCGAGGGGGCATCTCAAAATGTATTTGTCAATGTACCTCTAAAAAAAATCACAGGGCGAAGTCATTTTCGCTTTCCTAACAGAAGAAGGCAAAGTTTACATTTTTTAGGCGACTTAATTGCCCACCTCACCTGGTAGCGTGACCCCTGATTCCAAGTACCTATCAAACTTTAGTAGCAATAGGCAGTCTACCTGAATGTTTCAGTGGCCATTTCAGACTTTAGGCCATAACACTTTGTTGCCTTATATACTGACAGCAGAAATCGAGGAGGATGACAAAATGGTTTCAGTTAAGGCAAATTAACAACAAATTATAGACAAGTATTAAGTTATTTTTAATAGTATACTTAGAATCTGTCTGAGACTGCTCCGGTGGCCTAGTGGTTAGAGCATCTGCCTCAGATGCGGGAGGTCGAGGGTTTGAACCTCAGCCGAGTCATACCAAAGACTTATGAAAATGGAACTAACAGCGCTAGGCGCTCAGCTTTAAGAGGTTAGTGTTAGGACTGGTCAGCGTGATGTCAGGATAATGTGACTGGGTGTGAAATCATGCTACATGTCAGTGGCATGATGCCCTAGTACTAGACATCACTATAAACTGCCACACTGCAGACATTGTAGCTATATGAATGAAAAACTGTTAAAGCTACGTTAAAAATCCAAATCACATACACACAAAGAATCTGTCTGACAAAAGTCAACAGTCATCACCTGCTTCAACTTCAGGCCAGAAAGTATGATTCACTGTTTGGAGTTTTCTAAACCATTCTACATTGCATGCCATAAAATGTCACCATTTTGAGTTCTCTACACCATTCTACATATTGTCTGCCATCAATTTCATCATCTGAGTTCTCCAATTTTTCCACATATTGCCTAACCTCAAAATTCATCATTTGGAGTTCTCTACACCATTCTACATGTTGCCTGCCATCAGATTTATGACTCTGACTTCTCTAAACTATTCTACATATTGTCTGGGATCAAATTCACCATTCACAGTTCTCCAATCCATTCAACATATTCCATAGTCTCAAATTAACCATTCTGAGTTCTCTACACATTTCTATTTCTACCTGCCATCAAATTCCCTATCTGAAGTTCTCCAATCCATTCTACATACTTGCTGGCCTCAAATTCGCCATTTGGAGTTCTCTACACCATTCCACATATTGCCTACCATGCAATTCATGTTTTTGGAGTTCTCTAATCCATTCAATATATTGCCTGGAGTCAAATTTACTATTTAGAGTTCTCAACACCATTCTACATATTGCCTTCCATCAAATTCACAGTTTGGAGTTCTCTACACCATTGTACATTGCCTAGCCTCTGATTTACCTTTCGAGTTCTCTAAACCATTCTACATATTGCAATGGGTCAAATTCTCTGAAGACAAGCTTTCATTTTTGTTTCTTCTGATGGTAAATATTAATAAAACCTTAGCAATGTATGTGTTTATGATAGCTCAGCTAAGAGTATTGTGGATTTAAAGAACACGGCTGTAGAAGCCATGATATTGTTGAAGATATTTGGAAGTACAGTGTGGAATGTTTCGAAGAATTTTTCACTGGGAGACACTGTAGAAATTGCACCAAAACTGAGTGTAACCCACCCACACCCACACCCAAAAAGTGTCAGGAAAACTTGGGAAAAATGTTTTGAAGGATGTTGCTGCTGGATTTAACAGAGACAGGACAGATAAAGTTCATCCTGTTACCATTAAGCATGCTGATACAGAAATAAGATTTTACACATTGTACAAAGGATGATGTGTGTGAATGAAATCAAAAGAACACAAGTACCATAAACTGCACATTATACACCCACTAATGTTTAATAGTCCCTTATGCAGATAACTGAAATTGTTATGCATAAGCCATTTCTCTTATCAGAGTCACAACAATCTTGACCTTTGACCTTTTGACCCTAAAATTTACAGGATTCTCCCTTACCCTAATAGCAACCCATCAACAAAGTTTGGTCAAAGCGTCTGATACAGAACTAATGTTGTGAAGCAGAAACCATTTATACTCTTTCTGTAACAATGACCTTGACCATTTGATTCAAAGTCAGTACAGTTCTTATCTGAAGTGCAAGCCATCAAAAATATTTGGTAAACACAGATGATGAAGAACTCAAGTTATTGTACAGAAAATATTTTTCTTCTTTCAGTTAGACTGACCTTTACCATTGATCTTTTGAGCCCAAAATAAATAGTATTTCCTTACCCCAGGTGCAAGTCATCCCCATAGTTTGGTAGTTGTTGATGGTTGATAACTCAAGTTATTATGTAAACACCATTTTTATTCAAGCACAGTAACCTTGACATTTGACCTTTTTACCACAAAATCAATAGTTCTCCCTTACTCAAGTGCAAGCCATCAGCGAAGTTTTATAACTGTTGAGGGTGGGCAAACTCAAGTCATTGTCCAGAAGCAAAACACATAACAGAAATGCAAATAGAAATCAAAATGTAATTCCTTCCTTCTTATGCCATATAAAGCCAATATAATCCAGGAACACAGTGTGCAAACAAAATATTGGATGTATTACATTGCCAGTTCAGTTACCAGATATGACTTTGGATCAAGCAAATAAAACTTGTGTTATGGATATCTGTATCATCTATTAAATTTATAACATAGTTTATATTTAAGTCATTTGGGTTTATTACATTTATATTTTGGTTCTTTAATTCA
This sequence comes from Megalonaias nervosa, assembly GCA_016617855.1. Lineage (NCBI taxonomy): Eukaryota > Metazoa > Mollusca > Bivalvia > Unionida > Unionidae > Megalonaias > Megalonaias nervosa. Next base: position 39,633 of record JAECUM010008963.1, read on the forward strand.
GTGGCTGACTAGCACTAATTGAATCAACAATGCTACACTCACCACTGTACATTGGTACCTTTGTACTGAATCAATAATGCTACACTCAACATTGTTCACTGGTACCTTTGAATTGAATCAACAATGCTACACTCACCACTGTACATTGGTACATTATACTTGAATCACCAAAATCTACACTCACCACTGTACATTGGCACCTTTAAACTGAATCAACAATGCTACACTAACCAATGTACATTGGCACCTTTAAATTGAATCAACAATGCCACTCACCACTGTGCATTGGCACTTTTGCATTGAATCAACAATGCTACACTCACCATTGTACATTGGCACCTTTGAACTGAATCAACAATGCTCACTCACCACTGTACATTGGTACCTTTGAACTGAATCAACAATGCTACACTCACCACTGTACATTGGCACCTTTGAACTGAATCAACAATGCCACACTCACCACTGTACATTGGTACCTTTGAATTGAATCAACAATGCCACACTCACCACTGTACATTGGCACCTTTAAACTGAATTAACAATGCCACATTCACCACAGTACCTTGGCACCTTTGACCTGAATCAACAATGCTACACTCACCACTGTACATTGGTACCTTTGAACTGAAACAACAATGCTACACTCACCATTGTAAACTGCTTTAGATAGTATTTTTTCTTCAGGCTGAAGACAAAGCCTACAATTCCACTGCAGTACAGGGTGAATGAAATGATTCTGTGATACGTCACAAATGGTACAAGGAAGTCCTGGAGAGAAAGAAAAGAAAAGGATATTAACTTCATAGCAAATATATCTGATTGACAAGCATTTTGAAGTTTTAGCAAATTCTGAACACTCAAGCACACACAAATGAGAATTTAAAAAGTCAAATTTTTTACAAATCTGCTCTTTAAATAAATGACACTCTTATTTAATTTCTACAAAGAAAAACTGGCTATGCAACCAATAAAACATGGCATCTACATTTCACTTGAAGTATATGCACAATATTTGTATTTCCTTACTAAAATCAATACCCAACAGAAAGACAGAAATTATGTGAATATCCTCTTTCTATACAATAAAACCAGTCTTAAAAGACCACTACTTTGACAGATCACCTGTCTTGAGAGACCAGATTCTCAGTACATGGCTTCATTGATTGTACAGTGCTATGACCTGTCCTGAGAGATCACCCAACTTGACATGCCGTAACTTTTTGGTGGCATGAGTGGTTTTCCAGGACTGGCTCTACTTTACTTAAAAATACTTACAGTCCGATGTAAAAGAACTCCAAAATGATCTATGAAACTCTCTCCATAGAAGAAATAGTTGGAGGCAAAAAGGAAGTACCAGCTGAGGGTACGGAACCAAGGAAGATGATATGACCTGTATACAACATAACCAATGGTGATGATCTCATGGAAACATTTGATCTGTAAGCCTAAAATCTGAAATCACAAAGAAGATTATAATAGAGACATGTTTCATGAAATTAGTTGTATAAAGATTTTTTGTATATTTATTTCATAAGTTGTAAAAATCAAAAACATTGAAATATTAAATAATAAGGGAACACTTGACAACACCCACTCCCCTTCTAAGTGCTATAAAAAAGATATGCAAGGAAACTTGACAACACCCACTCCCCTTCTAAGTGTTATAAAAAAGATATGCAAAGTGACTTGACAACACCCACTCCCCTTCTAAGTGCTACAAAAAAGATATGCAAAGTGACAAACTTGTGCAGTTTAAAATCTGCACCCTCTACAACTATGTGCTAATTTTATTTATCCTGTCGGCATCTTCAATCACTGATTAAATATCTCAATATATAAAGATCTATTCTAGATTTGTTTCCCAAATACAATTTAGGTACATTACAGATCATTTAATAACAACTTTTGTGGGACGTTTCTCTGCTGCTTTGCCCATACTTCCTGTGTGTCAGACAAGGAATAAGCTATATTAAGTTCTGATTGATGGTTAGTTATTATTTACCTTGGACTGCAACAACCAATACCAACCAAATAGGAATTTATGGTAACATACTTCACTGCATAACACAATGAAAGTATAGCCATCAAACTGGACACAAACAGACAAAACATGAATCAACCTATTAAATTTGCACAAATGTGGTTATTAACTGATGAGTAAAGTACTATATTATTCATGGGGAACACACCCAGAATGTCTCCTTTATGCTGACCATGCAGTTGGATAAGATAATTAGCTTGAAATCATTGAGGTGAGTGGATGACATTACGAACCATGTCACCTTGTGTTATTTGTAAACAAGAGTAGGTGTTGTCAATATGTTTTTCTTTTTAAATGACAAATATGAGTGCCTGTACTTGCAACATCTGTCTCAGATGAATACTCTGGCAGATAAACATGGTAAATTATTACTGTGTAACATGCTATTTTAATGGCCTTCAAATTTTGTGGTTTGGGTAAAAAAAAATTATATTTGTGTGCACCTAATTCTGAGGTAACTTCACAGACATGTATGACTTCCTCCAGGAAGTGGGCCACATAAAGCAAGTTTTAAAGCCATACCCTAGGATATAAATAAACAGATAAAACCAGGTAGGTTGCACATGCCTGATCTATCATTTTAAAAAAAAATGCATATGTCTCTGTAAAAGATTATACCAACATTCACATCCACACATTAATAAGCAAACAGGTTTAATCCATACTGCTATTATGTATATTTAATTTCCACTATATGCTTTTTTTTTTAAAAATCTATTTCATTATATACTATTGCAATGTAACATTGTATGTTGGACTTAACCTTGTCCAAAATCAAGTTTATTTTCTACTTGACCTGAATTATTGATTTTTTGTATTTATTCTGTAAACAACTAATACACAGCTAAAATATTATATGTGTGTATGGGTTTCATGTTAGGATCATTATTAATAGAAGTAAACATGTTTATTTGGGTCTGGGTCTAGGTTGATGGGATTCCCTGGCACACCTGACATATTCCAGGTTCTATATTATAATTTTAGTAACAATTATAACTAACCTTTTATCTTGCAAACATTTTCAACCTTCCAGATTGAAATTTTCTATTAGGTAATAGTTTTTATTAGAAAATGATAATTGTGACCTGAAGTCAAGTAGAGTACTATATAGTCTTGTTAACAGAAAAACTATTTATTTATGCTTCAAGATCTAGTAGAATCAATCTGTATTATTGTTGTGTCCAGAAGTTCATTTGGGTTGGAATTTATTTCTTCAAAGTATTTAATTCAAGTAACTTTCATAAATTATTTTTGAATTTTACAAAGATTGTTGCTTTCCACTCTTTTCTGTTACTTATTTTAAGAGCATAGACTTGAAAAACTGCATTAAGTTCATTAATTAAGTTTACTCACTGCTAACATCTGTCATAATGAGGTCTTAACAAAAAAATGTCTGAGCTACCATATTTAATACCAATATTGTTATCTTAAGTAACTAGCTTCTCAGATGTTCTTAAAGACTGTGGTCTAAGCATAAAGTTCTCAACAATTTGGGATTAGGCACTTTAACAAAGCCAATCACTGTAAACATCTTTTTTTTCTAAAACAATCTTTGCCATAAATAAAAAGTTCTGCCAAACTGAATTTCAGCCCAAAAGTTAAAATCAAAATGTCACTGACACAATGGTTAAAGAGTAGGAAATCTGAAGCAACATCAACCATTGTGGACCTTCCCTGATCCTAAGGAGTGCTCTGATAGGAGTGAAACTCTTTCTCTGCAAACCACAAATGATGCCACTGAAACTCTCATGATATCCCAGAATTCCAGTAAGTGTAAATGAGGCAAGTACATATCATGCAACAACCACACTAGATCTAAAAGTCCAAAATGAAATCACCAAAGCAGTAAGAAAGTTCAGCACTCAGCACCAAGTTCTGGAAGAAAGTCTGAGAAACAACAGTATGCAGTACACTGGATCAATATATTAAACTCACTGGTGCAGCTGACATGACAATCCTGCCAAAATCACCGCTTGAGAACTTCTTGTTGCAGGATCACCTTGAGCCAATTCATGCAAAGTAGCTTATTTATGCACACAACAAAGTTGCACTTTTGGAGAAACCAAACTGAAATGGGTTTTGTGCAAACAAGACTAATCTACTGATTGTTTATTTTGTATTTAGTTGACATGCGCAAAAATGTATTTATAAATGGGAATAATATGTGTTGGGAAATAAAGGACACACTGTGTAAATCTGTATTTATTACTAGTTTTCATGTTCATTAAATATTGCAATTTAAATTGTAATCAGTTTCAGTGTTCCCGGTTATCCTAATGTATATTTCACATTCTCAGAACCATAGATGGTCTAGCTGCAGCCATGAAAATCCCAAAATTGGAATTTAAAGTGATTCACAGTATTATGATTTTGGAATACAATTCTTTATGCAAAAGCGGTTGACATTTGGCATGGTAATCATGTAAAGGAATGATCTGATGGTGACATGCAAATGCTCTGCCAATCCTTAACTTAATAATGTGTGTGCAGAATGTATTAATTGTGCAGAATAACACCGACACAGGATTGACTAATCACAAATCTGCACCAAACTGAGTTAACAAAAGGATTGGCAGAACATACCACATCAGAATTTGGCAACAAAAGCAGCCTGTGCCCATCTTTTTTTCAGGTATTTATGGAAGTGAGGGGGGCTACACACACAATCAAACCTTACAGCAATCAGGTGAACAATGAAAGACAATTGTGTGAAAGAACACCTTAATCAAATCAGTTCTTTACTTTAAAGGGAGAGCAAGAGAGAGACATGGATGGGCAGACAGAGTCCTCTATATTGGAACTCCAGGCTTTGTCAGACTAATTATAACAGGTACCTGTATTTGAAAAGTTCTGAATATTTTCTTAAAACTATTTTGTTTCTCTAAGCCTGATAATAAATTTAATATGAATCGAGAGAAAAAAAAGCATTCTATAAAATTAACTGGAGTTGTACATACAGCACATGAAGTACCACAGATATATATATGCATGTAATGTAACATAGGTAAATACATATATATATATATATATATGCATGTAACATAACATAGGTAAATAACAATGATGTAAAACTGTCACAGATATATGCATCTAATATAGGTAAATAACTGATGTAAAAATATCACAGATGGAGAAAGAATTCTGCTAGTGAGCGAAATGCATTGACAAATCTGGGTGTTCTTAGGGTACAGCGACTGATATCAAGGCCAACTGTGATCAAGTTTACGGATGAATTCTCCATAATATCCTACAATTTTGAGGTGGTTTCACCATCTTAAAGATGGTTCCAAATCTGTGGAAGATGCCCCACATTCTGGAAGACTGATGTCTGTGACTGGTGAGTGCAAAGTGGCTGCTGTAACAGGAGCTATTGATAAATATGCTCAATACACAGCAAAAGATACTTCTATAATCACTGGCATTATTTTTGTCAGCTGTTTTTAATATTTAACAAAACATTATTTGAAGCTCCTAAAGGTTACATCTAATGAAGGTCAAGAAAGAGAGCCACACAAGAATAAAGTTTGATCTTGAGAAACTGAAGGATCCCGAAGTAGCAGAAGCCTTCTGGGCAATGATTGGTGGGAAATTTGCACTGCTAACCATCTTCGACACTGATGATACAGACATGGACACATTGATTACCACCTTTAATACAGCAACGACCGAAACAGCCAGCGAGATCCTTGGCAGACATCACCCAGTCAAGAAGCCCTGGGTCACAGCTGAGGTCCTGAACCTGTGTGACAAGAGGAGGGAACTGAAGAAGAAAAAGAATGATACAGAAGAGGCAGAGCAGTATAAGGCAGTCAACCGGGAAGTCAAGAAAAGCATGGAAAAAGCAAAAGAGAACTGGATAGAAGAACAGTCCAAAGACATTGAAGGAAACTTGAAAAGGAACAACAGCAAGAAAGCGTACCAACTGGTCCAAGATCTAACAAGCAGGACAAAGCCGGAAACTGCCTCACAGAAGAAAAAGACATTCTTAAAAGATGGATAGAGTACTGCGCAGAACTTTACAACCACTGAGCCACAATAGATCCAGAGGTACTGAACGTTCCTCCAGCAACTAACAATGACAACCACCCTATCCTATGTGAAGAAGTAGAAGCAGCAGTGAGATTGCTGAAAAAGAAGTCAGCAGGAGTGGACATCGCAGCAGAAATGATCCAAGCAGGGGGAGAAGCAATGATTAGCGCCCTCACAAACATCTGCAAAAAGATCTGGCAAACAGGAGTATGGCCATCACCGTGGACCCAATCACTGATCATCACCCTGCCCAAGAAAGGCAACTTGCAACAGTGTCAAAACCACCGTACAATCAGTCTTATAAGCCATCCAAGCAAAGTCATGTTGAGGATACTGCTGAACAGACTAAAGCCACAGGCTGAAAAGATCATTGCCGAGGAGCAGGAAGGTTTCAGAGCAGGGCGCAGCACAACAGAGCATATCTTCAACCTCAGGATATTGTGTAAGAAGTACCTTCAACACTAGCAAGATCTGTACCATGTCTTCCTGGATTTCAAGAGGGCATTTGACAGGGTATGGCATGCAGCCTTGTGGGCGACAATGAGACTGTACAACATCAATGCCAACCTCATTACAGTAACAGAGCACCTCTATGACAAGGCCACCAGTGCAGTATACTTCAACGGCAGCATTGGGGACTGGTTCAGAATGACAGTCGGAGTCAGACAAGGCTGTCTGCTCTCTCCCACGTTATTCAACTTCTTTCTGGAAAGAACCATGGCTGATGCGCTTGAAAAGCATGAAGGGACAGTCAGCATCGGAGGCAGAACAGTCACCAACCTACATTTTGCCGACGACATTGATGGACTAGGAGGAAATAAGCAAGAACTATCTAGCTTAGTAGAGAGCCTCGACAAAACCTCTGCAGCCTACAGCATGGAAATCAGTGCAGAGATGACCAAAATGATGACCAACAACACCAAGGGCATCAGCACTAACATCAGGGTCCAAGGTACAAAGCTAGAAACAGTCCACAGCTTCAAGTATTTGGGGGCAATTGTAACAGATGAAGGATTGAAGCCTGAAGTACTCTCCAGGACTGCGCAGACAACAGCAGCGCTGACAAAACTGAAGCCCATCTGGAGCGACAAGAACATCACACTCAGTTCAAAGGTCAGACTGATGCATTCACTGGTGATCTCCATATTTCTCTACGCCTGTGAATCATGGACCATAACAGCTAACTTAGAGAAAAGGATACGGGCCACAGAGATGAGATGCTTCCGAAAGATCCTCGGCGTCTCATACAAAGACTGTGTCACCAATGAAGAAATACAACAAAGGATCAGACAAGCCATTGGGCCTCACGAAGACTTCCTGACCACAGTGAAAAAACGTAAACTGCAGTGGTATGGGCATGTCTCACGATCATCAGGACTTGCCAAGACAATCCTGCAAGGCACTGTACAAGGAAGAAGAAAGAGAGCCAGACAGAGAAAGAGGTGGGAAGACAACATTCGGGAGTGGACAGACTTGACACTGATCGACTCACTGAGAAAGACGGAAAATCGAGAGGAATGGAGGAAGATGGTTGTTTGGTCTCATGCGGTGCCCCAAGGGTCTACCAGACTACGGACTGATGATGATGATGAAAGGTTTTTGTAAGATGGGTGCCCAATTTGCACAAAGCCAGTTAAAAACAGACTCAGGTTGAAAATTGCCAAGCAGTTACTTGTCCAATCTGAAAATAGTGACAACCTGAATGCGATTGTTAAAGGTGATGAAACATGCAATTACTTTTCTGAACCTGAGTCAAGAGAAAATAACAAGTTTCAATCAGAGAAAATGAGCAGAGACCAAAAATCACTCACTTGACACAGTCAGAAGGTTATGAGAGTTTTATATGCATTATATTTTTATGCAAAATGCCAACTTGTCTGGACATCTGTGCCCGAGTCCTAATGTCACTGGACATTTATATACCTCCAACACAATGAAGAAAGTTGTTGATCACTACTGAACCACCAGTCCATCCAAGGTATATATCTAATTCATGACAATGCAGAGGTCCATAAATCTAACATCTTGACAGACTTCCTGATGGAGCACAGCATCCAAACTTTGCCACAACTCCTTACTGCCCTGACTTAGCTCCAAGTGATTTTTGGCTGAATCCCATTCTCAAAGATTTGCTGAAGGACATATGATTTGAAAGCTGTCATGTGGTTGGAAGTGCAATTTTCTCATGTCTGAATAACATACCAAAAAGTGACCACGAAATGACATTTAATAATTGTATAACCAGGGTGAAAACATGTACAGAGGTTCGTGTTTAGTACTTTGAGGGGATGCAATGATCTTACTGTTCACTAATAAACAGCTTTGTTGTACAGCACAATAATATTCTGAACTTTTCAAATAAAGCTCTTACTGATACTGGATTCTTGGTTTTCAAAATTTCATCTACAGTTGCTTAATACTGGACACCCTGGTTTTGAGGATCTGTGGTGGCATGAAGTTCTAATTTCAAAATCCAAACGGAAACTCTGGATAGATAAATGACAGGAGAACAGACAGGTGTACAAATGTGTGCCCATATACTGCCATGTTGGCAAAGTAACTTATTTAGTTTAAACCCAAGTTACTAAGGATACACTGATCAGGTAGAACTTACCAGGGTGACCAGTGCCAGTGGTCCCAGGTATATAATAAATGCAAATCCCAATATCATCAGCCAAGTAAATATGCCTCTTATGACCCAATTCCTCCATCTGAAGAAAAAATATGTCATAAAGAAAGCATATCATTTCTAATTTTCATGAATTGTATTGAAAATGAATATATGTCACCATACTGTATTTTTATTTAAAAATAAATGTTAATTCTAAGCAACTTTAAGTGGAAAATTCTAATAAAAAATTAGCCTGCCATGTATCTTACAGTCTGATATGCATCTTACAGTGTGCCATGTATCTTACAGTCTGATATGCATCCTAGTCAAATACGCATCTTACAGTCTGCCATGTATCTTACAGTCTGCCATGTATCTTACAGTCTGATATGCATCTTACAGTGTGCCATTTATCTTACAGTCTGATATGTATCTTACAGTGTGCCATGTACCTTACAGTGTGCCATGTATCTTAAAGTCTGATATGTATCTTACAGTGTGCCATGTATCTTAGTCTGATATGTATCTTACAGTGTGCCATGTATCTTACAGTGTGCCATGTATCTTATAGTCTGATATGTATCTTACAGTGTGCCATGTATCTTAAGTCTGATATGCATCCTACAGTCAAATACGTATCTTACAGTGTGCCATGCATCTTACATTGTGCCATGTATCTTAAAGTCTGATATGAATCTTACACTGTACCATGCATCTTACAGTCTGATATGCACCGTACAGTTTGATATGCATCTTCCACTGTGTTATGTATCTTACAGTCTGATATGCACCTTACAATGAACCATATATCTTAGTCAGATATGCATCTTACAGTGTGCCATGCATCTTACAGTCTGATATGCATCTTACAGCATGCCATATATCTTACAGTCAGCTATTTAGCTTAAGGTATGACAAGTATCTTACAGCCTTTTATGTATCTTACTGTGTACTAGAATCCTTTGTTTTACTGAAAATGTTGTGATTTACTGAATGTTTGTAGAGGTTGTCTCTACTCTCATATAAGAAACATACTTCTGAAACTGGTAGGTGCATCCATGTTCTCAGCCAATAACATACTGTGGCAGAAGGAGTGGCTGAATGCCATCACACGACTAAAACCTAGCAACTGTGAAGTTATAACACAAGACATTGATGTGGGTCTTTTCTACCACTGTTCCAGAAAATGAAAGTGTACACTCTTTCTCTACACAGAATGGAACTTTAGCCCAAAATGTTGACATCAAATTTTCAGAAGTACTATTTTCAAGCATAATTTCACTGTGGTCAAAGAAGGAAAAACTAATTATCAGTTTAGAATTCAGATTATATGTGCTTTGGTATTTTATACAAATGCACACACTGCCGTCCATAATTAAACTAGCTACATACAGTGTGTTGATAAAAGAGATACACTCCAATCTGTCAACAAAAAGATGAAACCAAATAGGAACATGAATTTATCTACCTATTACACCCTGATATTTAGTCAAATGCCTACAACCTACATCACACATGTTATGGTATACATAGAAATTTTACTTCCTACATTGCAAGGTAAGAACAGTAACTGTTCCCAGATCCATGGCCAGAAATAAACGCATCGGCTTTAAAGCCTGGTAAACAAAATATGCATGTAACTGCTTGACTGACACAATCCTACCACCCTCCCTTCCTCAAATGTAGAATAGGCAACCCACACAAATTGTAATGGTCAACCTGATAGAGGTATTTTTTTTCACTCCTCTCAGCAGTCAACTGATGTATAAAGTCAAGTGGCATGGAGGTCTAGCAGAGGAAAAGAAAGCACAGCCACCAACCAAGAACAAAGTCTTAGTCTCATAAAGTTCATTGGGGTTTTATTTGTCAAAACCCTATCAGTTCAAAATCATCAAATGGATAAAAAAATTAGCAAGTACAAGTGGCAGTGGAGGAGCGAAAAGTTAGAAATGTACTATTTTACTCCAACATAAATCTGTACATGGTTTTAAATTTGCAGTCGATACTTCATTGTTACATGTCAAGTCTGACTGGTTTTGGACATGCAATTTGGCAAGTCAAGGATGTATGGTTCACAAATGCATCTATCAAATGGAGAAAAGCAGTAGAAACCTGGGTGTGAGATCCTTTAGAGCTTCATCCAGAGCCTCTGTGGTTTTATCTGTCCCCTGCAACAGCTCAGTGGGGGCACCGACACCCAGCTCCCTTGAAAGTTCTTCATCCTCATCCTCATCTGACTTCTCCCCCTTGTCTGGTGCCTTATCAAACACAGATGTGTCCTCATGCTTTTTCTGAGAACAAATAGGAGCAAATTTAGTAATGTGTTCTTATACATTTTGGATTTTATAACTGGGAGTGAAATACCCTTTGTTATAAAAACTCATGGTGAATCTGAAAATTTGAGTGAGAACCTTCTAATCATCACCAATATCATGACTGACTGAGTTTTCAACAATTAAGGGGAAAATTATTTAAATATCTTACAAATAAAACATCCTAATACCAAAATTCTTATCAACAGACATTATTTAAATTCCGGTCAACTGACATTATCTAAATTTCTATCAATAAACATCATCTAAATTTCTATCAAAAGACATTACCTAAATCCCTGTCAAGAGACATTACCTAAATTCCTGTCAATAAACATTACCTAAATTCCTATCAACAGACATTATCTAAATTCCTGTCAACAGACATCACCTAAATTCCTGTGAACAGACATTACCTAATTTCCTATCAACAGACTATGTCAAGTGGTAGGTGTCGAAGCAATAACTATTTGCACTTGAGTTTTCGATGTGTGATTGACTTTTTAACACAGTAGTACTTACTTTTGTACAGTTCATGATTTCCTACTGATATTCACAATGGCAAATAAACAAAGTCAAATGATATACACCAATTTTATCCTCCTTTTTAAAGGAAACAATAACGAGTTCACTAAACATTTTCCTACAATGTTTGATACTAGGCTTCCCGTTTTCTAAACTTCATTAGTATAGTTATTAATTGGGAGAAAAATTAGAAGAGGCTGAATTCAAAGTATAAAACATGTAATACAAATATAAAATCCCAATTTTTAAATAATCCCAATATGTTTCTCTTTGTTTCTATAATCCCAATAACATTGCTAGTAGAGCCAAAACAAACAAATATATGCATTAGAAGTTTGGAAGCATTTTTTAAAAGATACAAACAAGGTGAAATGCCAACTATATAACTCTGAATTAGTCTACAAGGGAAAAACTTCAAACAAGCGAAATCACCACTAATTTCAAACCCCCGCTCACAAGGTAATCATACTGTGACACTTCTAAATAGTCGTACTTCTCACAACATTGCCATATCTAAACATTGCCATTCAAGTACTCTTCAAAAGATAAAGTGTTACATAGCTATTTAGTATATAATAGGGGTCATTCTGATTTCAACCATGCCAATACGTATCAATTAACAAAAGATCTGAAAAACTGTTCCACTGTTGTTGAATATTCATTCCACCAAAAGCTGTTGCAGTGAAAACTGCATGCAATTGCCAATCCTCACCCACTGACCATCGTACCTTGGTCATTATTCAAGTTTTTAAGTCATTAAATAGCTATGGAATTACCAATATGCTTCAAATATTACACTAACCTTTTCTTTATTTTCTTAAATGTCAGTAATGCAGGTGTTAGTGTCATAATTACTAAGATGTACACAGGCTAGTTGACATGACTTTGAAATAGAACCATTTTTAACTTGCCCAGGGTCTAAGAGTTAGCTCTTACAATAAAGCATGCTATTCTCTGTATTTGATGTGCTTTGTGACTGCTGTAGTTACCATACAAACATTAAACAGTTTGTTTAAATTCCCTGGTTACTAATGAAGCTGAGTGGTCTGCTCCAAAGTTCCCTGAAGCTGGGAAGCAGTTCCTGGCACCTTGCCCCTGTTATAGGTTACGTGATGCTGTTTACAGAAACATAAGACCATTGTGCACTTATTGCAACCAATATCTTAGGTACAAGATGAGTACAATACCCGTGGCTTTCAGTCAAAACAATTATTTAACAAATCTGAACGGGTTTCGTACAGATTTGCCAAAATGCATGGGGACCAATTTGGGCATTTTCTAATCAGTCAAAGATCAACTGGTCCCATATATGACAAATGTTGGAGACCCGCAATCACTGTATTAAAATGTAATTTCATTTAATTGGACATGTGTCTGTGTAATTTCATTGTAAACAAATCACCTCCCTGAGCAAATTTAGAGATGGTCATTCATTTAACTGAACAGGTAATCAAGTTTCTGCCTTTTTTAACATCCATCTTAGCACAAAAGGAATGTTTATGGTTGCATTGCACTTGAAGATAAAGAGTGAAAATAACATCTGAAACATCATAAAATGTATCCATGACCCCTAAAATGTTATTTTTAATTTAATTTAGAGAACTGAATTTTAATGTTTTCAATGTGACTTTGTGGGAAGAGGAAGGCGTTAATAAATACCAAAGTAAGCAAGGAAAAGAAGATAAATTTGCATTCATTGCTAACATGGACAGATATATATTCAAATCTTATCCAAATACATTCAACAAACATCTGAACAGGAAAATTTAGGACTGCTGTCATTTCAGCCCTAATCCCTTCCTCTTTTTGTAAGTACATATATGACACTGTTATCCACTGAAATCTGGTTATTTTATACAAAATTTTTATATTAGATTACAGTTTTCTGTAATCAATTCACACAAGGTGAAGATACTCATTTATATATATTTCAAGTTTAAAGAATAAAGCTTAAACTGATGCAGGTAACTGATAGCATACAATCTTTAATTACATGGACTAAAAATACCAACAAGTTACTATGTGTACAAAGTCTTTAATTACATGGACTAAAAATACCAACAAGTTACTATGTGTACAAAGTCTTTAATTGCATGGACTGAACATACTTACAAGATACTATGTGTACAAAGTCTTTAATTACATGGACTAAAAATACCAACAAGTTACTATGTGTACAAAGTCATTAATTACATGGACTGATCATACTTACAAGATACTATGTGTACAAAGTCTTTAATTACATGGACTAAAAATACCAACAAGTTACTATGTGAACAAAGTCTTTAATTACATGGACTAAAAATACCAACAAGTTACTATGTGTACAAAGTCTTTAATTACATGGACTAAAAATACCAACAAGTTACTATGTGTACAAAGTCTTTAATTACATGGACTAAAAATACCAACAAGTTACTATGTGTACAAAGTCTTTAATTACATGGACTAAAAATACCAACAAGTTACTATGTGTACAAAGTCTTTAATTACATGGACTGATCATACTTACAAGATACTATGTGTACAATGTCTTTAATTACGTGGACTGATCATATTTACAAGTTAATTTGCACAAAGTCTTTAACTACATTGACTGAAAGTACACAGGCTTTAATGGACTGATATTACCCACAAGTTACTGCTAGTACACAGTCTTTAATTACATGGACTGATATCACCCACAAGTTACTATGTGTACAGTCTTAATTACATGGACTGATATTACCCACAAGTTACTACTAGCACACAGTCTTAATTACATGGACTGATATCCACAAGTTACTATGTGTACAAAGCTCCTTACATTCAGACATTATATTCCCATGCCTCAAATATGGAACACTTACAAGAAATTAAATAACAACTGGAGAGTTGTTGGTCTAAAACAAAATTAACATTACAACTGAATGACTGCAATCTGTACTTAAGTTCATGCTCTGGATGGTTTATGATATTATGATCAATAAAACCATCAAATCTATTTGCCTTTTTAACACAGTAAATGCTATGTATTTTCAATAAATGTCATTCTCAGGGTTCCAGCCACAAATTTAGAAAAAGATTTAAGACCTTTTCCAGACCAAAAAATAAAAATTTCTATCCACAAGGGTTATAAACACAATATCCAGGCATTCTTTAAAAAACAGGTCCACACTGGACTCAAAAAGATCAGTCCAAGAATGTCAAATCAAATAAATGCAATGAAATTATAATGAATAGTCACTAGCACAACACAAAACTTAATTAATGAAATAATCCATGAAACAGGGCTAATACAGATCAGGAGAGCTGAAATTCAATGACTTTTCAATGATCAGTTTTCAGTGACTACTCAGGGTATCAAGTGTTCTGCTTCAGTTACCAATTTAAATACAAGAAACAAGCATAAAAACCAATACAGAAATAAATAAGTGTAATATGAAAAGGAAATGATATTTAAAATGAAAGTCATTGTAACCATTGCCCTTTAGTTTCTTCTCAAGCTGCAACCCCAGTGCTTTCACTTCAGAATGCTGCCTGGGGCGGGGTGGGGTTTGGTTTGCCCACTTGTTACAAAAATAAAGGGGGGGAGGAACAAAAAGGAGGGAGAGGACGAAATGGCCATAGTTCACTATATACCTAACACAACAATATCCATCTATCTTTCTTCCAACTACACTATGTTGGAGTCCTAATGAAATCAAAATCTTTAAAAGATGTTACCTCTAGTTGTACAGTATACAAATTAATCTATTGGCTTTTCTATGCTTAAACTCTTCCTCACCAGTGTATGAATATTGTTCTATGCTGAGACACCTCTGCTGATGGAGCATACACATAGCTAATTTAGCCAGCTGAAACAGGTTTGGAAACTGTTCCTTATATTTATTATGTAAATTTTTTCACTGCTCAAGGGTAATATCTTTTCGATACTTTAGCTCCAAAATAAGAGTTTTTACTAACGTAAGCTCTAGTGGTATTTTGATCAAATAAATATATTTACTCCATAATTTTATTTTTAGATTATTTATGAAATTGATCTGAACCCTTATAAGGCTATATGTAGCTATGCTCAAAGTATTTTGAATGATGTATTTTCAAGGAGCACTGTAAAAATTTTGGATTTACTCTCATTATTACATATTTATGTTTTTGTTTTCTTTTTCCACTCATAAACATTAAGATATCACACCAAAAGCTGATTAATTTAAAGACTTTATTTAAAGAGGGTAACACAATTAGTTAAGAACTAATCAACCTTGAGGCCCTCATACAAAGTAATTTATTTATTTTAGCTGCATCTCTGAAGCCACTGGATATACTGGGTTTGGAAGAAGGAAATAAGAGTGGGCATTTAAAAATTGAAATCACAATTTTCCAGACTTTATGAATTTGCAAACATGTTAAAAATGTGACCACTTTTTATAGTACACTAAATTAAATAAATCTGTGATATCCCTGCATTTCTTCAAGTGAATTCAGAAGACAGTGAAAACACATATCCCCATGTTATTCCTATCTAGGATAATTTGGTGGTAAATCTTCCCCAATTGTACATTAGAATTCACCTTGCATTGATTTAATTCGAAAAAAAAAATAATCATGTGATTCAAAGAATATAAATCCGTGTTACTATTCATTGTTTAAATTGCACTCATTCTTCTACCGGTAAACTGAGCAGTAAATAAAATATCCTAGTACTAATATTAGTACCCCTACTCCTACCTCAACCACAACAAATCAAGTTGAGGCTACGACATCGTAGCTAAAAATATCCATGCAATACATTAAAACACTCCTTAAGAATAAGACAGAGTTAATCTGTGTTTATAAGTCCAGAGATTTCTCCTAACAATTGCCAGATAAATAGTCCAGAAATTTACACCTCTTATGCTGGTGATCAGTCCTATTAAAATTACATATCTAGTGTTTGAAAGTTATGAATTTGTTATATGGTGTGTCTATTTTGGTCAAACAGTTGACATACATTTGCAGTGTACTATATTTTCAATCTATCTAAATGACATCAGTTCTGGATTTGATTACATGCGTAACCCACTCGGTTCAAAGTTCAGTTTCAGTCAAGCTGCATCAGCTGAAGTTATCACTTATAACACTTTTCTGGCTCCAATAATTTGATTTAATTCATAGCTTTAAAATAAACTGCCATCACTATCATCAGCCAGTAGGTCTATATGCCGAACTGAATCATCTTTCAAGGCCTGGAAAAGAATTTTCAAACTTAAGACTTTTTCCAGAATTCCAGATCTGCGCAGGAACTCTGCATGTGTTATTGATAAACCTGAAATATACAACGATACTTTGACCCAGTCTACAATTGCATGGAAATATGCAAATCCTAACATTTAAAAGCATTATAATAATGCATTCTTTTTACCAATCAACAAACAATACACTATAATAAACGAAAAGCACAACAAACAGGACAAAACGACAGCTACAATGAATGGTGCAGACATTATACGGTGGTGCCTTGAAAAAGACAATCTCCCAAAGTGATTAGAAAAATTGGATCTCTACTTTTTCAAAAATATGATGCAATTTCTTTCTATGGCTTTCTGTTTGGGCATAATGGTAGGATATTTTTGACAAACCATCGCTACCGCCTTATGCATAGCTGATATAGCATCCCATTGCTTCCATAGTATTGCATTAAAAAAAAGTGTCAAACAACACAGAAAGTTGCATTAATATAATGGCAAAATGTCCCAGCCATGTTTCCAATGTCAAGTGTAATTATGCCAAAAGATGTCATCTACTATGAGTTCACAGCATATTCATGTTCAGTTGTGTTCAGTACTTGACAGTACAGCAACTTCAGGAAATTTCTCACTGTTATAAAAAAAGTGCCAACAGACAAGGAATGTTTGCGTACTGCAAATGACCAGAACTGGACAGGGATAACCATAGATCTATTACACTTTTATCCATGGGTAGGAATATCTTAAAACAATATATTTACTAAGTCAAACCTTATTCTGACAATTTAATAGTATTGCTTCTTTACTTTATGACATTTGTCAAGTGTACTACTTACCACTTTTTGAAATGATAGTTTTTATGTGAACTCAAGAAACTACAAGAAAATATTGGATATTTTGAAGGAATGCACTTTAAAAAATTACCCTGTATTTTAGGGATTTTGTCTCTTTTAATCTTTTTTACACCGTTATTAACACAAGGTTCTCCTTAAATTCTGAAAGCTGCTGTCCATGACCTCTTCCTCGAAAAATAACTTTAGTCACATCCTTAAAAATATACTTTTTACTGTCAATAATTCAGAAGATGTACTATCTGGTCATCAATATTAGGCATCAGATTGCGAATTGATTTGAAGTATTTAGTAAATGAACGAAAACTTAAGGCAATGGAGAGTGATGTTTGATTGTTGTGGTGTAAGAGCTTCAAGAAAAGAGATTACAGTTTCTTTTTTGTATTAATTTATTTAATTAGCTTAATTCATTTCAAATCAATAACTTTACCATGGAAGAAACAAATAACCATATCTCATTCACTTCTTTCGTTTCATCTTTAATCAACAGCACAGCACACTACGTTCACTTCTTTCTTAAACTCTGAACAAACTTCTCCACAGCAAATTTAGGATCAAATCCTTAGGCTCTGGACCTTCCTATATCAATTGCATTTTGTAATAATAATAACAATGAGTTTATATAAAGAGGGTAACACAATTAGCTGAAGAACTAATCTACCTTGATGACCTCATTTTGGTAGTTTCATGTCTTAAACATCCACAGCCCTTTGTTTCAAACTGATGAGAAACTTCTCACATACTTACATTAAAGATGAAACAAGTAAGACTTAAGCTAAAAAAACCGGCAAAGTGCAGATTTAAGCCTAAATACATAAAGATAATAATGTTCCTTTGTTTTCTCATTTTGTGGCCTATGGAAATATCATATTTCACGATTCATTACACATCTCTTAATCTCTTTGTTGTTCTGTTTTCTGTGTCAAAAGTATATTTATTACCTACTTTCTGTTGGCCATTCACACAAGAATCAGGCTCATTTTTAGTTTTATGCTTGACACTAAAGACAAAGCAAGGTTCCCATCAAAAGAATATCTATGATAATCAACAGAAAATAAAGTATATTTGTACACAACAGAAAAACAGTTTATTTGATGATGATTAACAGGTGAGTTCATAATTCTCTTACAAACAAAACAAGTCCCATAATCTTGGCATTATTTTTCTCAATATAATGAAGTGTTCCAAACATGATAGGATTTAAGACACAGCGTATTAAAATGGTGCTAAAAGTGGGAGATATCAAACAAAGTTCAAACAATTGTAATGATTTTAGCTGATTGATTGACTGGTTGTAGTTTTACAGCACTCCAGCACTGTAAGGCTATATAGTGCCATAGAAAAGGTTATAAGTAGGATTATTTACAGTTGATAAAAGGTTTATTATCGAACAGTGATAATAAAATCAAAGTTAAAGCAAAATGATAAGATGGTGAGGGTAATACATAAAGCTTCCTGATCAACGGGGAATGTAAATGGAGTCAGTGAATATTTGATGAAAAGGTACTCAGTATGAATGACGGTATATACATTACATAAACATACTCAAAGTGATAGCATAAAAGTTATATTCTTTGAATAAATGTTTACCTCTTTCAAGAATTTTAAAATGCAAAACATTTATTGTATCAAAAAGTTCCTTCATGTGATGAACATTGTAGTAACAATCACGAACTGTTTGGAGATCAAAATAATCAATCATAAAATGGTTAACAGTGATGGTTCATTGCAAGAAAAGCATTCTGGTGGGTTTTCGCCTTTTAGTATGTATGAGTGGGTTATATAAGTATGAGTCTATGACCAAGTCTGATTCTTGCAATTACTACCTCATCCCTACGGATGGTTCTGTAGGAAGGAGTCCAGTCTCCTTGGGTTGATTTGATTGCATGGAGTTTGTTATTCACTCCATTATTCCATGATGGAATTAGCTGAAGCTGGGTTGGTTAGATCTTAGCAGATAAGAGAATTAAGACACTTGTCAATGAAATGTCAGTTCATAGTTATCATTTTAACTCTTAACTCATTAACCCCTGGAGTTTTTTGTCATTTTCACCTGAAATGCAAGTAGGAAACACATTTTGGGGATTATTTCTGAATACATCCTAATACATCGACTTCCAAGAGATTTCTGGTTAACCTAAGGTCTCACTGGATAGTTTCGTATTTTGACACCTCCCTAATTATTAAGGTAGAAGGCAGGAACCTAATTATGATAAGCCTAGCATTTATAAATTCACAAAGAAGCTAAATCTGTAATGTGGTTTAGATTTACTTTGAGTTAGGCTTGACAATGGGTTGGCTTGTTTGGTGACTGCCTGTCACTGTTAGACTAGCATTGGAGATCAAACTTGGGCTACAAATGAACTGCTGACTTGGCTTACATATTTATGTATGTCTGCTACAGAGGTAAATATCCAACATGATGGTTGAGGGGTGATGAAAAGTATGCTAATTTGTTATAGTACTAGCGAACTTTGCTTGTGCATAAGGCACATACCGATTCTTTCAGCCACCTTGTCACATGAAAATATTCAAAATAGCTCTTTGCTGTCAAAAAGGAATGTAAAAAAAAAGAGGGGTTGGTGGCAGTGTTGGTTCAGTATAAAAGCCACCAGTTGTACAAGGAATTAACCTGATTGCTGCAGTCAAAATCTCACATGCATGCTTTCTACAAATATCATTAGTTTGTTTTTATTTGTATCCTCAGTGTAAAATTATTCTCATTTTTCTGCAATAGGTCATTGTCGGATGAAAATTCACCAGATAAACTGTCCAGTGAGACCTAATGCCTAGTTGTGTTAGAAACATCGTTTTCATTGGCTATTTCGCTTGCACATGAGCAGAAGGGTAAAAGTTTGAGGGTTTTTTTTGCATAACAGACCCATCATTTTTGTATCAAGACCACTCTTTATTCCAAATGCCCATCTTATCCTACTTTTTGCAAAGGTTTTCCTGTCTGTGTACAGTTCAGACCGGTCTGCCTTAGATCTGAGGCCAAAAAGTCTAAAATCCAGACACAAAATCAGATTCCGACCACAGGTGAATTTTGGGTGGAAAAAAAATTGGGTCCAAAAAATTACATTTTCCCCTCTGTATTTTGAAGTGCAACTAGAACGTCCAGATTATTTGGTATCATTGTAGAGCTACATCTGTCTACCTTTCTATAACACCACCCACTTTAGTGTATCATACATGACCTTGATGCTACAGAGCTTGGAAGTAGGCTACTACCTCCTGACACATAAAATGCGGCACCGGGGTTAATGAGTTAACAAGCCTTTTGGAATTTTGTTACAAATTGTCAAGGAATGGCTAAATTTGTAATTTATGTGCAATGTCGATGCACAAGTGATTAAATATGCAAGGAATATTCAAAATAGGTGACATCATCAAAATGTACCCATTAAACTACTATTGTAGCTTTCGTGACCCACTGCTCTGGCTAGCTGCTGACATCATTACTACAGCTGGTTTGGCAGCCGCCTGATGTTGTTACCATGTATAACTACCTTTTGTCTACGTGATTCATTTATCCCACTGACTTCCACAAGACTGATAAGAAAATCTGTGAATTCAACTCAGAACACACTATTTGTAACACTAAAATTTGACTGTCATTATTTCATACAAGCTATATATCCAATATACATAATTATTTACAATCGTGTTCTACTAGTTATGAATTTGCTGCTGGCAATATTTGTAAAAGCAGTTATGTTTTACACAAAAAGTACCATCATACTGCTTGCAAATTATGGCCACCTCATGCTGCCTTTTCTCTTGCAACATTGTTGGGCTTCTCTTTTATACATTTTGCTGCATAGCTGTTAGTTTCAACCACAATTCTTTCATTTTAATACCAGATGAAAATATTTAAAGAACAAAAATTCTATCTTCTTCTTCCTTCTCACCCAAAATGAAAGCAAGACTGATACTTTCAAAACTCAGTTACTTGTGGAACATGTAGCTCTTTAATCCACACTGCAATTTCTTCATCATCTGTCTCTATTTCTGACTTACTGGACAAAGTCAATAATGCAAATGTCATTGCCAACACTTCCTAAATCAATATCATCAATTCCATTTGTCTGAAAAACCTGAAAATAATGATTCTGAATCAGTAGCAAAAACCACTGATTCCACTGTCAACAACTGCATGTATTAACTGTCCTGTAGTAGAAAATTCCAGAAAATCCCCATGTTTAGTAGTCATATTTAGTATAGGACATCTTTCACACCAAGAATCATTATTTGTTAACTCTTATTTTGATTGATTGGTTTAAATTAATGGCCATTTATTGCCCATTATTGACAAATAAGATTGTTTGTAACATGCACATAATCTGTCATAGAGGTCTAGGGCACATAACCAGAAAGCATATATCTGCTACGGCAGATAACTGTTTTCTGTGTGTGTTTTTGGATTCTTAACATAGCTTTAATAATCTGAGTCATACACTAGGATATCAGCAATGTGGCAGCTTAAAACGATGTTTAGCACTGAGGCATCAAGCCGCAGACATGTGGTATCATTTTTGACCCAATCATATTATCCTGACACCAGGCCAAACAGTCTTAACACTAACCTCTTAATGCTGAATGCCAAGCGAGGCAGCTGCTAGTACCATTTTTGTAAGTCTTTTGGTATGATTTGGCTGGAGTTTGAACCCAAGACCTCCTGCATCCAAAGTGGACACTCTAACCACTTAGGCCACCGGAGTGGTCCAGATAGCTGTTCTTGTTTACAAGTGGATTTATCTGTCACTATGGAGGCAAGGAACATAAGAGTTAATCAAATGAGCAAATATATGCACATATGATTTAACGCCTCTCTGATAAACATTACTCAACTGTTTTATAAATCTTTTTGAGCATTTGGAACACAAAATTTTATTGCAAACTCTATTTGAAACAATTGTGCCCAGATTTTGTGATTTATTGTTCATGTTGGAAAAATGCGACTTTTCATGCTAATTGTTATAAATTGCCATGTTTTAGTGTAAATAAGTTATACTTTCATTCTGAGTGATCATCATACTGTAGGTGTCATTCCTAATTTCTGTCAAGCCTGCAGATAAGCATGACCGACTGACAAATTAGTAGGGGTGAAACAATACAACTGTGCCATTTATTGATACGAATCACGTTTTAGGCCATTTAATGGTGGCTCCATTTAACTCACTTTAGCCACCAGGCCCTTTGCTTTGCACTGCATGAATGCTCTGAAAACATCTTAGTACCAATTTCATGTCTAACTTAAACTTGGAGGACATTACAATGTTACCTTAAAAACAGAACAAATAAAGCAGTTCCTCGTGCAAATAAAATTTCATCTAGAACAAATCTGTGCATGGGAATGAGGATGAATACCAACAAAATCTATCACTTCCTGCAGATGCAAAAGACTGCTGTGGCCACAGGTACTCGTATTTGTTAGTGAAGAAGGACAACACCCAGTCCTATTCTATGAATTTCTTTTTAATTTTGTACAAGGTGATAAACTTCAGCCATCTGAAATCTGCCCCATTGCTGATTCTGTGGTAATTTAATTTAATCCATCAGCACCTTCATTCACTGGTTAAATATCTCTGCATGAAAGGAGAAATTCCAAATTTGCTCCCCATGTACAATTTAAGGAGGGATGCTGCCAGGATTTTATCTTAAGTGGGACTTCACCCTTTGTCACCAAAAAGAAGGAGGGGAAGGAGAAATCATAGTTCAATATTTACCTAACACTTCAATACTCCACTTTTTTAGAGCTCTACTGAAATAAAATTCTTTAAAAGCTGCCACCTCTAGTTGTATAGGTATTAATCTGTTAATTATTTCTGAGCATACTCTGTTCCTTATCTGTGTACGAATATTTTTCTGTCCTTCCTTTTGAAATGGCATATGCATAGCTAGCTTTGTCAGCTTGAAGATGTTGGGAAACATCTTTGTCGCTGTTATTTAGAATTTTCCAGAGCTCACAGATATTACCTTTTGGATACATCTGCTCCAAAATAGGATTTTTCACTAACACAAACTTACTTCTCGCATCAGTAGTTACTGACTACTATGCCAGATTTCTTATCCATTCCATAATGTTGTATTAGGGATTTTAGTCCTCAATGCCATTGTCTGCTTGTGCACACAGAGGTATTCAAATAAATATCTTTACTTCTTAATTTCATTTTTTTCATTCTTACTTATTCAGTTTTTCTTAACCCTGATATGGATATATATATGGTTTTGTACCATATGATTTGCAGAGCTAAATTGATTGATAAAAAAATTAAAACTGCATTCTATGTTTAAATTGTCTGTATTTTAATTAGGCTCAGTATTCTGCCCTTTCTACATTTAACTTCGAAATACCACTGAAAAGGAGACTGACTGTCATGCCCTCTATTTCTGTCCATCCAACATGTACATCTGACTCATATTTAACATCATTTTAGGGCTCAAAATCACTCACTGGTATCTCCATTAACAATTTCCCAGCTCCAATATACTTCATAACTTTAAAAATTATTGTCATCATCACAATCACCAGCCAGTATTTGGCTAACAAAAACATTGTTGCTGTTGTTGTTGTTGGGTTTAACGCCATTTGCCAGCACAAGATAGGCTATACATGGCGGCCAGTATAAATGGTGGAGGAAGAACCCAGGAAAGCCCTGGAAAGAACCACTGACCCACAAGAAGCTACTGGCAAGCTTTCTCACACACCCACATTGGCCGAATCCGAGACTCGAACCCATGCACACAGAGGTGAGATGGCAGTGATCTGTAACAGTAAACACTTTGGACCACTCAAGGCCCCCAACGAAAATGTAATGAACCACGCCAGGAATCAGACATTTGGGGTTTTCTAGGTGGCCTGTATTTCATACACGCATTTGTAAAACTTCCTTAATGGATGGTTCAAACTATGCCATAACGCTTATTCCAGAGCACAATGTGCCAAGTGAATTTAGTTTATCAACCATTTTTTTCATTCCTGAAGACCCCAGATGTGTAAACTTTTGCCTACCCAACAAGAATGGTTAAATAAAAATTGTATACTTCGCTGAGCACATTTTCTTATGTGGGACTTTCAACTAATTTACGGGAGTTCTCGCGTATCACTATTCTCCAAGTGTGCGATTTCATACTGTTACATATATGTGTGTTAGTTTTAAAATTCTTTTTTATTTTATTTTTGTTTTCATTACATTTAATTGTAATGATTATTTTCACGGGATTCGAAATTCTTTTTCAGTAATTCTGTTTATCTAAGACGTAAAATGTATTACATTTGCAATATTTTTAGTTCACCTTGGGCTGCGGTAGTGTAAGCGCTACACGAAAACGATTGGCTATTGCCAAGGTCATTTCATCTAGTCTGAATAAACAATGTTTAATTTTAAATTTATTTCAGAGTGAGAGTAGATAGGGGTTCTTGCTACGTGACGAATTGCATGTTTCTTATTGCAATGTTCGAATGTTCAGAGACCACATAATCTATCTCGCGAGAACAGGATGATAATATGGGTGGATATAATACCCCTTTCTGAGCGCTTGTCAGTCAGTTGTATTTTGAAACCTTGAAGGCTGGATAGGTTTTTATTGTTGAAACCAGATTGTTTTTGAAGTTCTTTGCTTTTGGAATTAATAATTTATTCTCTAGAAAACCAAATGAGTGTAATGTTTTATAAATTCTGGGAGAAAGAAATTCAGTGGAAATTTATTCTGGAATTATTCGGAAACTTCAACTGCGATTCAATTGAGGAATTGTTGCTATTTGTACAAGGACCACATCTGACGTCATCGCCTTCCATATTGGAACGTCATTGAGATTCGAACCTAGATTCTAAAAGAACTATTTAGTGATAGGACCAACGTTCCCTCTAAGGCATGTAGACTAGTGAGCGCTGAGCAAAGGCCACTGAGCAGACAGCAAAACCTACCGACTCCTGAGCAAATTTTTTTTACGGAAATTGTATCCTCAGGCAGGGTGCGTCAAAGTGGGTGGGGGTCATGAGTCACGACCCCCGAGGGGGGTCCCCCCCAAAAAGGGGGGGGGTCTAACCAAGATAACCTTAACATTCCTAAATATAGACTTTAAATGGGTAGTAGTAGTAGTAGGGGGAGTAATATATAACAATGCACTGTAAAAATGGTTTGTCAATATGGACAAAGAATTTGTTTATGTAACAACAGATCAATTTCAGTGCATTTTATATCAAGTTTGCGGCTTTCTTTTATGGGGCCTCTGAATTTCTCCACTCCAAACCAATGGTTGTATATAGAAGTTCATATAGCCAACAATGACGCCAATAAAAAGAAATCACCAGATGGTATATTTTGCTGCCAATAAGAAAAATAAATCGCAGTTTGTGACATTGGCGAAGCCCTATGCGATCACAGAATTAACTTTTTTTTGTACTTTTAAGAAGAAAAATCTATTTTTTCATGTACAAAAAAATTACATATAAAATTTCAGGAGCCACGCCTCAATTGTCTTGTATTATTCATACACGATCTCTTCTCCAAAATGATACCAAACTTTTTACGTTTATTTGTACTTTTAAGAAAGAATTTTCTTCCATGAACAAGAAAAATACATGTATATAACATTTCGGGAGCCAAACCACGACAGTGTTATATCCGAATTCGTGTTATAATGGAGCATGCTATAGGGGATTAACATTGCAATTAACATTTACAATTTAATCGGTGCTACACAGGCAGTATTGTACAATAAAACCTTTTATGAGTGACCTCTGCGATGAGCAACCACCTACCATTTAAGGCCACAATCATAATGCAATGACAGATTTTATTATATAAATGCTGCTGTGAGCGACCACCTGCTGAACGCGACCAGCGACCACAATGTTTTGGCAAAATATGCATTTCGACACTGTTATGAAAGACTGCATCACAAAAATGGGGATAAACTCCATCAACTTTTATTTAATCCCCAAAACAATGACCATTTATACCATTCTGAAACAAAAAGTTTTGGCTGGCTACCAATTTCTGAAATTTTGAAGGCATGTTTTTAGGGTTTTATATTTTCAACTGTAAACCAGACTAAAGTACCTGTAGAATATTCCAGCACTTTGCCTGTTTCCTGGCCTTATCATATCTACTGCCCATATGTACGAGTAGGACCCAATATCCAATTCTATGAACGACTGCATCACAAGAACAGAGACAGACACCACTGACCTTTATGTAATCATTTGTAACAATGACCCATTGAATATTAAAGATTGTTCTAATCAAAATCAAAAATTAAACAAACAAAAAAAGAATTCTGGCTACTGGTTTGTATAGAGTGACAGATGGTACAGTCCATAAACCAGGCTAATGTACGTGTCATGAAATGGCATTGTAGTGCTGAAATTAAGGTAGTGAACGTGTATACTATTAGTCTTTCGAGTTAGTCCACATTGCCTGGGGGTGAATAAGGTCTTTGTCTATTAAACCAGCAAGTAAGAATCGATTGCGGGATTTGATTGATAATGTTGAAGGCTTCTGATGTTTGTTGTTCTTTGTCCCCGTAATGTTACAGTGCTTACATCCCAATCACCAAGCTGTCACCTATTCAAATTGGAGCAACTGGGTTACACACTTTGCTTATTGAGTTAATCCCTGTATGTCTTCTTTTAATTGAGCTGTTGACTTTTTTCTCTGAGTAAATGATTCTCTTTTCTGGATGAGATAACTGTTTCTTTTCATTTCATTAATTGTTAGATCTGCAATGCACATTGTACAGTATAGATTTTTCATATTTTCTTAAAGCTGAGTCAAAACCATCTTTACAATCGATATTAAAACTGAGCACTAACAATGTTAACACCCATTACCATAATAACAATGGAAGAACCTCCAACTAAACTGAGACAAATTTTAACACTGGAGTAACTAATTATTGTAACTGAAAGAAGTGATCAAGGCAGACCACTCACAAAATAGCTGTTTAAACGTCGGAAAAAACAAATTTGGGGTGTTAGAAAGGAAAAGGATTAAATCAGAAACTATTTCATATGCTAAAACATGTACATGTGATCTTCAAAAGTAAATGTGATTTCATGTTTATTGTTTGAAGAATATCTTCATTGCTATATAATTTTGCTTTCAGATGAATGCATACAATATTTTAGCAAGAACTATTAAAATAGAATATAATATGTACAGTGATGTTATTTTCTTTAAACTGTTCTGAAACAGGACCTTGGAAACTGGTCAAATCAATTATGCAAGACCAACTGTCTTAAGAGACCATTTTTTGTTAGCAGAAGGGGCTATCTCTCATAATAGGTTTTACTGTACTGACATTCCATAAAACCATTGGCCATGATCATGGGTTCAAAAAGTGTTACATATATGCCAAATAGTGAATATATTTTTTATGCACTGGTTGCATACCTTTGAGCTTATATTTAATGAATATTTATAAAACTGACCTCAGAGATTCATATTTTGCCATAAACATGACGAGAAAAACAATACATAGAAAAAGCTGTGCAAAACTTGGTGTCCTCTTTTTGCACAAATTACAAGTGGATATAGACACAAACAAGCATAATAATACCGAATATTTCACTTCACAGCATTTTAACTGAAGCTTGCTGTGAAACTTGACATAAAGGAGTAACTTGACATATGACGAACATGTCATTGGACACCGTTATCTGCAGAACATAAACAAGATTATACCTTTTTGCTACTTAAAAATTCTGAAAATATTTTATTATTTAATCTGATCTGTGCTATTTGCCAGTATTCAGTGGTATACACGTGAAAAAAAATATCATATGTTAATTATTAAGTATATTTTGTTTCAAAACTACATTTGTTATGAATATAACTTAGACACCAAATCCCAACTAAGATGGTAAACGATCTATAAAAATATTAAAAAAAATTAAAATATTACATGTCATGTTGCAGGGATCAAGCTAGACTAGAATTTTAGACAGAAGTGACTTCTCCTTTTGGACAGAACAGGGAAAAGTGAGAGCTCAACAGGGAGAAGTGGACGAGAAGCAAGAAACAGAACAGGGAGAAGTGAGAGCTCAACAGGGAGAAGTGGACGCGAAGCAAGAAATGCAATATATATATATATATATATATACATATATATATATATAATAATGTGTGTTCTCTTATTTTGAATTCATATTTCATATTTGCATTTAACACTGGATTTAAGCAATACTTTATTTTCTAGTAGAAAATTTTCTTAGTTATTTTGGCCATATGACTCTAAAAGAGAATAATAGAAACTGCAATGTAACAAAGTTTAACTGAGTAACTAGATTACATTATTGTAATTGAAAGTTAGTAAAAATGCTTAATGAACTACCCTTAATCAATCGTTTTTATATTTTTGTATTTATTTTTTTAAAAATACTTTTTAAAAGTTCACAATAATGGCACTTTCAAAGATTTCTAAATGCATTTGACACAACCCCTGTACCATGTACATGAGGGCAAATGCACAAGTGTCCTCATTTCTTTGTTGCGATAAAACATTACTGTAACTATTCATACATAACACACTAAAATGCATAAAATTACAGACATGGCTCATTGATAGTCAGTATATGAACTAAACCCTCTTTCCAACCGAATCAACACAGATGTGAGTGCATCTATTTTTAGAAGGAGGGGTTTTCGTAATGTAATCACTCACTTTATATAGCTTCATTACAACAGTCCATGATAGGATTGCAAATTTATGGTTTATTTATTTGTCTACGTAATTGTATTAATTTTAGGCATTGATTAAATATTATCTGCTTTGCAGCTTTTTTCCGTATTTTCACAAATACGAGTCAAGTCAGAAAACAACTTTGACCATACAATGCTTCTCGCGAATTCCACAGCATAGCATTGTCTCATACGTTTCTGACCTATATAACTGCATTTTAAAGTTAAATCTTACCTAGGCTTTGCTTTCTATGAATTGCATATTTTTCTGTATATATTTGCTCGATGATTTACGAAAACAGACAATCTAATAAACTGATACTTCCCAGACATAACGATGTCCGCCATTTTTTCCCTGTTACTGGTACACTTACAGTTTCAAACTAATTTAATGATGAAATAGTGTACAAGAGGCAGTTAAAATAAACAGATCACCGATTTTATTCTTAAAACACAAATTGCTATATACATACTATTATTTAAAGTTTCAAAACACAAGTTTGTATGTTTTTGTCATCGAAGGATGTCATGCGTAAATCGGGTAGTGATAGGGGCCTTAGTTGCCAACTCGGGAAATGGTTAATGGTCAATCAGCTATCAAAACACATGCCTGTGAATGTGCAAGAGGTTGTTTGTCAGCGTAATTGATATCAAAACTAGGCCTAGCTACTGATGGCTTGAAGAATACCTTTCGCTACAACACAATACTAGAATAAACCTGCCTAACGCAAGGGAGCATCTCAAAAGGTATAATTTGTCAATGTACCTCTAAACAAATCGCAGGGCGAAGTTGTTTTCGCTTTCCTAACAGAAGAAGGCGAAGTTTACATTTTTTAGACTTAATCGCCCACTTCGCCTGGTAGCGTGACCCCTGTGTTGCTACATTTGGCCTTTTTTTGTTTTTCTTGGACAGAGATGTGTTAGCCTTTCTTTTAGTGGTTTTTTTCTGTGGTCTTGTTAGTAGTATACTAAGAGGCTGATCCTAAACCAAAAACAGATTCTGGACCAGAACTCTAAGGACCTGCTGGATTAACTTTTTCAGTGATAAAATATTTATTTTTTTTTTCAGTATAGTAATAGGCTGATCCTAAACCAAATGCGGATTCTAGATCAGAGACCCCCACCCCCACCCCTTCCCAAAATTGGAAAGATGATCTACTACTGTTGTAACCATATTTTATGATAATCTTTTTCATACCTGCTGACTCTCATTGGTAGGATATCCGTTAACATACTGTCAATAATACGAAACTCACGTATTAAATCGTCCATATCATATTTTACACCTCGCAAATAAGATCGTATTTGATCAAGTAATTTTTTGTAAGTTATACTTGCTGTTTTACAAGAATTTTTTTTTGTTTCAAGTTTAGGTTCAATTTTTTTTTTACAAGTGTTGAAAGAGAGACACCGACACCAGATATTATTAACAAAAATGGATTTAATAATGCTCCACTTGAGATTATACCAGAGCTGGTCATTAACAATGGCAAATATGATATTGCTCGAAGTATTCTACGGTAGTATTTATAACATTCTTTTACACATCAAAGGTTTTTATGATAAAATTTATAATATTGTACTAGTGCGTCAACATCTTGTTTTGGAATTTCTTCTGAAATGTGGTTGAAATCGATGATATGTTTTTTCATTATACAATATTTTATGCAAAAACAAGTTCTGGTACCAGCAACTGAATCAAGAAACTCACGGAAAATATCATTTCTAGGATCAGCTATAAAAATTCAGTATTTGTCATAAACATCTGACGAAGTATCCTTATATCGTTCATCTGTTAGTACCTCATTTTTCTTTAACCAGGCGTATGAGTCAAAAGTAGTTCCTACTTTACGTTCATACAAATCTGTTTCATGCACTAAATTACTGTAATCGCTTTCTGTTTGATCAATATACCCTAATACCAAGCTTACTTGATCTAACGTGTGATTTTTTAAAACAAGATGTTGTCTGATAATTACATATGACGGCACAAAATTTGCTAGCATTAATTTTTTGAGCGATTTTAGTTCAATTGTTATCAGACCAATAGCAGAAGCTACTTTTGACATTAATTTTTCATATGGTTTTGTAAGTATTTTCTCGACTTCATTGTAATAATTTCGTAATAACAATTGTTTAGAGCGCTGGATTGATGGAAATGAAATATCATCTTCTTCACTTATTTTGTAATAAGAATCAATTTTTACTTCCAAATTTGTTTGATCGACTTTATCAAAAAAACGTTTCTCGCTCAATATCATTAAGACCACTAATTTCATCGTTAAAATCTTTGATTATTTTTAGAGACTTATCAACAATAATCGGCTCAAATTCTGTGTCTTTTTTACGTATCATTGGCAAAATTGCGTTTGAGTACGCTTTAATAAGTAACTCTATGTCTGGTGTCATAGTAACGATTTTAGTTAAGGTTTCTTTATCGTGGCAGTACATGCCGAGATGCTTACAAATGTTTCGTTTTGAAAAACTACTATATAACTTCCTGTTTCTTTTTCTTCCTATTATCCTAGATTCTGATAGTTTGTCGAGACGATCATAGGTATCGTTCATTTTTTTTTTCCACCTGCGTTACTCGTGCTTTTAATAAACCTGATAGCATTATCAAATTTATATTTCCAGAATCAAGCTCGAGCAATATTTTTTTTTTAACAGGATTTCAACTTGTTTTTGTTCTTCCAGACAATCATCAGGGTGACAGTATCCGCTTATAATATCAAAGTTTCCTAATGCTTCTCCCAGTTGTGGTCTTCGCATATGTATAACACGAGCAAAATTTTTTTCTCCTTCTAACAATGGAGAATTTATCATTGGAAGTATAAAATTTTTCATAGTATTTATCGCACGAGCCGCTAATGATACGTCTTTAACATATTTTTCTGGGTTAAAAATATTATCATAAAATTCCCTCGCAACAGTTATAATTGGTGGTTCCGACATTATTTTATAGCATTAGATTAAATTTGTTCATATCTGATCATCAAGTGTGCATATTTGAAATGCTGTTAATCCTGGGAATGGATGTTCAGCAGCAAAAACATTAACTCGAAAATATAAGTACTTGTTGACAGTATTTTCTGTCGGGATTATAAAATATTGTGTTGTTGTAATATACGTATTTACTGCACTATATAATGTTGTCCAGTCGATATCATTGTTTGATCCTTCCAATTGCCAATTATAAATTCGACCAACACTAGAGTTTAATCGGCCTCGCAAATGAAATTGCCAAATAGCAAGTGCAGTAGGACATTTAATTTTGATCCAAAAATTTTCAACTTCTCCGTTGGTCGTCCACTCATATCTATCAGAGAAAGCGTAATAAGGATAATTTTCAGGATAATATGCTGATGCGCTTACCTCAAACCCGGCTCGATTATCACTTTCCCTGTAAAGTGTTGGAATATATCCAACATTATTTTTAGTTCGTTTTATACCACTAGACAGACTATCAACATAAGCTTTATTTGTCAGATCATTATAGTTAACTGGAACATATGTAGTAGTTATTTTTTTGTCTCTCATGTTTATGTTGCCTGCCACTGGTCCACCAGATTTCTTAAAATATGGGGTAAGTTCTTCCTTTAACTGAGCATAACTAGTAGCATCAGCATCGGCTTGTGGTGAGGTTGTTGGTTGTCCAGTTATTTTTGAGTTATTACTCATTGCAAGGTTACCTGTCATTGTGTCACCCGTTTTGTTAAGTTTATTATCGTCAACAGATTTTAGTTGTGCATAACTTACAGCTTTTGTTTGATTTAAGTTTTCTGGCGGATATGCAGTCTCTAAATTTATAATTTTTTTACTCGACATGTTAATATTACCTATAGCCGTTCCGCCGATTTTATCAAGTTTGTTATCATCCACATACCTCAACTGTGAATAACTCACCGCTTGTGTATAATTTAAGTTTGCTGGCGGAAATCCAGTCTCTAAATTTATAAAAAAAAAAAAATTTCCTGATATATCTAAGTTGCCGCTTAAAGTTCCGCCAGATTTATCTAGTTTATTACCGTCGACGGATTTTAGTTGTGCATAACTAACAGCTTGTGTATTAACAACATTTATTGGCGGATAATCTGTTTCTAAATCTATTACTCGCTGATTTGACATGGACAGGTTTTGTGTCATTTCATCACCAGTTTTTTTTTAAATATCCGGATAAATCAACAGTTCCGTTTGTTATTGTACTTACAGCCGATGAATCTCCTAATGTTGTTCCAAATTTTGTATAATAGCTCGTTATTTATTTAATATAACATAAAATTGTTAACATTAGTTAGTTTAATATAACATAAAATATATAACAGACAATGGCAAAGTTAACGACAACGTCGTCACCGATACTAAATTTTGATACAGAGCGGTTGGTGAAACATAGACATAACAATAAACTTCCAGATTGTCATTATCTTATTGTTGGACGAACTGGATCGGGAAAAACAAATTTGCTTATGAATTTACTGCTGGGCGATAATTTTAACTACGATCGAGTTTATATTTATACAATTAATCCACAGCTAGATAAGTACGAGCTACTTAACGAATATAATAACAAACTTCGTGATGATCTTGATGCTGGTGAAGATTTTTTAATTTCAAACAACCAGAATAAATTGTTCCAGTTAATCAACTTGATTCGTCCGAGCATAAGATAGTAGTTTTTGACGATATTCCGTTAAATAATGAAGAGATGAATAAAATAAGATCCTATTTTTCACTGTCACGTAATAAGAAATGTAATTCTGTTTATTTAGCCCAAGGTTTTTATAATGTTGACAGATTTATTCGGCGAAATACTGGTTGTTTTATATTATTTCCGGGACTGGACAATGTTGACGTTAGAAATATTGCAAACGAGCAATGTGGTGACGTAACAAAAGATAAATTTATTGAATTATATCATAAAGCGACAGCGGATAAATATAACTTTTTCTTATTTGATAAACTAACACATAATCCAACTAAAATGTTTCGTTGTTGTATTGAAAATTATCTGCAGTAAGTTTATATAATAATTATGGACAAACGAGCAAAATACAGAAAACATATAGAAGATCTAAAAAAACGTGCTCAATCTCAAGCAGCATTTAAGCAGCGAGTACAACAAGCACGACGTGGACAGATAGTTGCCGCAGAAGCAGCAGCGACAGTTCTCAAACCAGTTACTGGGGCACTACTTGGAAAACAACCTGAAACTAAGCCGCTGTCAGAAGAAGAACTTAAGCGACTACAGGAAAAAGGTTTAGTTGGTATTTTTAAAGAACAACAAGAAGCAGCTGCCGCAAAAATTATTGGTAGATCTGACGAGGAAAAGAAAAGATTAGCTGAAGAACTTTCAGCATATATTCTTAATCCTGTTGGTAGACAAGCTGAAATATATCGTCTGATCAATAATCCACTTGAACTTGAACGAAAATTAGCAAGTTTAACAGTTGGGCCGATTAGGAGAAAGTTAGACGATATAGAAAACAAAATTTGAAGAACCAGAAGAAAAGAGTTGGTATGAGGAAGAAGAAGCTAGAAGAGAATCTCTTAGAAAAGAGCAAGAAATCACAGAAAGAGAAAGATTCAATGATGATCGAAAAAAGATGAATGATAAAATAAAAGATTATGAACATAAATCTTTTAACGAAAAATATGGTTTTAAAAATGTTAGATTACATAATATTCCTAAAGATGATTTCGACGCTGATGAAAATATTAGAAAACTAACAGAAATAATACAAGAAAATGAAAAACATGCTCGTGACGTAGTATCAGATAATGAAAGATACAAAGAAAGTATTAAATTATATCGACACTCAATTATTGCTGGACTTTATAAGCAAGTTATTATTAATATCAAAAATGACATACAACATAATGATAACCTTAGTAGTATAACTACTGAAGCAAAATATTTAGATGAGGAAAGAATAGATTATACTGAAAAACTGTTAGCGGAAGGTAGTTTAATGAGAGAAGCAGATCTAAAAAGATCACTCGAAGAAACTGAAAAGTATCGGGAAAGAATAGAAAAAGTAGTAAAACAAGAAATAGTAGCAACAGAATATTTGGATTTTATGAAAGATTATGATATTTCTGATGTTGATAATATTAATAAATGGAGCGAAGATAAATATAATGATCTTATTAAAAAATTAGATTATATTAGAAAAGATGCAGAAGCTTACGCTAAAATTGATACAGCTGCAATAGAAGATATTAGAGAACTTTCTGGAAAAGCTAGAAATGGTGTTATTGCTAGTGTTTCTAAAAATGCCGCAGAAAAATTTAGAGGTGGAAAACCTCAGAAAGAAGGATGGGATTTTAAAATATTGTTTGATCATTTTGATAAACGTCGCTTAGAGAGAGCTGAAAAATCTATGAATAAAAAAACTGGGACAGGTGTAAAAATATATACATCAACTGCCGAAATGATTGGCAGATTAATGCTGCTGATATCATCAAAGGAAGCTGGAAATGTTGGCGCTGAAATTGACAATGAAATTATTGACATACTTGATCATTTAAGATCGGAAAATTTATTAACATCTGATGAATATGAAACTTTACACGGCGACCTAATTTTGTAAATGTCAATTTTGTAAATGTTAATTTTATAAAATATAATAAATAACAATGTCAACAACATTATTACTAGACTCTAGTACGGCCGCGACAGCTAACGCGAATTTTTCAGTACATTATATTCCACCGGTACAACTTGATACTGAAAAACAGTACGAAATTGGACTAATTTCATGTACGTGTTGGCATTCCATGGCTAACGTGAAAACTGGTGTCAATGATGAATTTAAGTTTTATTCTACCTCCGACGGAGCCACTGGGACATTTATAGTTAAAATTCGGCAAGGAGCTTACAACGTAACTGATTTAAATACAATAATACGCGAATTAATAACATATGTAGATACAGGAGCCGCTGACAATTTTGAACTAACACCAAATTATAATACTTTACGCGCCAGAATAACATTAAAAAATAATTTTGAAATAGATTTTTCATCAGCAAAAAGCACAGCGTCGCTGATTGGATTTACTCACAAGAAATATAGATCAACCACAGGACGAACTATTACATATGATGGTGATCTGCCAGTAAATATAACCGACGTAAACACAATATTAATAAATAGCTCCATTGCGTCTGGATCTTACTCAGCCCAGGGTAGTAAAGGACAAACGATATATAGTTTCTCACCAGATGTTCCACCGGGATCGCTCATGCAAATTAGTCCGCGGCAAGTTATTTATTATCCGCTAAATGTTGAAAATCAAATAACGGCAATAAATATGCAGTTGACAGATCAATCTGGACGACAGCTGGATCTGAATAACGAGGTTGTTACTTACTATTTACACTTACGCGTTGCGTAGGCGCGCACAATCGACGTCGGTTTTATGCAACCTCAGATATAATGAAACAAAAAAAATTTTACAGAAGAAAAATTATTGGTGGATTTTTGGGAAATATATTTACTAAAATTATTGAAAATGTTCTGGGAATCGCGCATAAAGTTGCACCAATTGCACTAGACGCATCAAAAGCTTTTGCAACTGGCGCCGCATCTGCTGCTGCAACTGCGGTAGTACAAAAAATTGCAGATAAAATTAAAGGCAATCCACAAAGTGGATCACCACCAACAATCAAACAAGTTATATCAGAAATCGCTCCAACAAAAGAAACTCAACGTGCTATGATAACAACAACAAAAATACTTTTATCACCAAAGGGCAAGCAGATTATACAAAAGTTAATATCTAAAGTTACAGCGCCGCAATAAAATTGTTACCGTTAGAAAATTGTTATCGTTAGAAAATCATGAGTGAAAATTATATAATCTAATAAATAAAAAATGTCTGTCAAAAATTATCTCGATTTAACAGAAACTTACGACAACGACAACACCGTAACAGAATTTGAATATATTGAGTATCTCGACGAAAATTCTAATGAACCAAATAAAGCTGGTGTTAGAACATTTAATACCCGAGACAAAGATGTATTTTTATTACCTCACAAGGCAATATTGGAAGTTCGCGGCCAGATTATGACAATAGCTAATGTACCTGTTGCAATTGCAGCTAACACAGAAGTAGCTCTTATAAATGATGGCTGGTGTTTATTTAAAAGTGCCAGATATCAGCTGGCCAATCAAACTGTTGAGGATATTTCAAGTCACCTACAAGTTGCAAGTACAATCTTAAATATTATTTCGTTTTCCGATGATTACTCCAGATGGACTGCAACTAATATGATGTGGTTTAAAGATACCGGAAGAGGTGGGTCTGGTTTTATGGCATCGTCTAAGTTTTCAACCGGAGGTCCACCTCTTTTAGTGGCTGGAGCTAATGCCGCTGCAGATGCTGCAACTGCAACTGATAATGCCGATGTTAGACGAATACACGCTAGACTAAATTCAAAGCAATATCCAGAACGAGCAATAGAATGTAATTTTGCAGATGACGCTAATAAAAATATTACTAGACCTTACATGTACCTGCTCGACGCATTGCAAAAATATCAGGATCTTGGAGACGGATCTCAGATATCAGTAGAGGAATTTAGTACACTTTATCCGATATTTTATTTTGATGTTTGTAAACATAGCGAGCGAGCTGTCGACAGCACAGCTGATATTGAAATTACTTGGACACTCGGAGCAGTTCCAGTAGCGCAGTTGTACGTGTACGCGTTAGTGATCAGCAACAGATTTATTACGATTGATTCTTTTGGAGGTAAAATGACAGTACAGGTTTAAAAATTACTAGCAATTCTGCAAGTTTAATCTGTAACTTTATTATACGATGACAAAATATATTGTAAAAGAAATATATTTAACTGATGGTCAAGTTAAAAAATTAGCAGCTGATGTTGCAAAGCAGAGGCAGCTATCATTAAAAATCAACCATGACATTTCCAAGGGTACTTTAACAAAATTAATGTTAACCAAAAAACAAATAAATAAGTATAACCGCGGCAAACATTTTGTTTTAAATTTAAGTGCCACACAAATAACAGCAATGTTAAAACAAGGTGGTTTCTTTGGTCCCGCATTATCAGTAATAGCCAGAACGTTATTACCTAAAATTTTGCCGGTGTTAGGTACATTAGGACTAGCAGCAGCGTCTGGAGCAATATCTGGCACAACGAAGAAAGCAGTTGAGGGCAGTGGTATAAAGAAACTTTCAGTTTAATTTTATGTGACTAATAAATATAATGCCACGACGAAGAAAAACAACAACGAAAAAAAAAAAAAAGACACCGCGACGTCGAAGAACAACCAAAGGAGGATTTATTCCAATAGCTCCACTTTTATCGGGACTAGCGGGAAGTCTACTGCCAAATCTGCTGGGAATAGGACGAGGACTAACATTACCGGGAACACGGCCCCGCTAAGTAACTTTGATATACTTGATAAGCTAAAACAAGTAAACAATTTCCACGGAGTTTATTCCAAAGATGAACTTGCGGCAGTTCCATTGCCGTTTGCTGGGGGATCGTGTGTGATAAATATACAAGATTTCAACGACGGATCTGGTACACATTGGGTAGCAGTTTATAATAACAATTATTTTGACTCGTTTGGACTTCCTCCAAGTGACGCAATAAAAAAATATATGTGCAGATATGAAATAATTAATTACTCGTCCAATCAACTTCAACCTATTGGAACATCAGATTGTGGATATTGTTGCGTGATGTTTATAAAACAGATGTCTAAATCTCCTGACAACGTCAGGAGATCGGATTCCAATTTTTAAAAAAATTTTTTACAGTTTGACAAGCATCCTTCTCACGCTAATGATGAGATTGCAATTAATTTTGCCAATTTTATCTAATTACAAATATATAATGTTAACATATTGTCTCAAATGTAAAACTAAAACAGAAAATATCAATGAAACAACAGAAAAAACAAAGAACAACAGGATGATGCTGAAAAGTATTTGCGCAATCTGTGGAAAAAGAAAAAGTATGTTTTTAAAGAAATTGTCCGGAGCTGGATGTACTGACGTTGTCAGGGACGTTATTTTAGTAGACGATTGAAAACAAATATTATTATAAATCTGAAAATATATAATGATATGCAAGTGCGATTCTGACAGAGATTTATGTCTCCAGCAAAATAAAATTGTCACATACTGTCAACAATGTAACAACAGAGAAATAATTGGAACAGGTATAGACATACATGAAGTAATTGGCAAATTGCCGAAACCAAAAGGCGTTTGGACATTGCCAGGCCATAAATATACTGAACCTTATAATCCGCTTGATAAACAACTAAATGAAAATGATAATCCGCTGCCAGGACAAGAACCTTACAATCAAGTTGATGAGATAGCAATGCGCCATGATATCTGCTACCGTGATATAGAACGTCCTGATAACGTTCGTGTAGAAAACTCAAAATCAGACTGTGATAAGATAATGTTGGACGAACTTCGTGATATGAAACCGATAAATATGCGAGAAAGGGTTGACCGAAAGTTGGTGCAGGGTATTATTCGAAAAAAAATATAAACTCGGGCTTGGAAAACCTCGTCTCGAAAAGGAACTGTATGATGATCTTGCAGCTGAATTACACAAACCTAAAAAAAAAAAAGTTTCCGCGGCGTAAAGTTGTCGCAAATGCCGTTGACGATATCTGGGCGATAGATTTAGTAGATGTGTCAAATCTAGCTGAATTGAACGATAACAGAAGATATCTTTTTTAATGTCATAGATGTTTTTAGTAAATATTTTTTTAGTGTGCCAGTTTCAGACAAGACAGGAACGTCAATAACTGATGCGCTAAAACAAATAATAACAACTGCAGAAAGAAAACCAAATAGAATCTGGACTGATCACGGAGCAGAATTGTTTAATAAAAAGTTCGAGCAGTTTTTGCTCGAAAATAACATCAAAAAATATGTTACAGGAAACGAAGGTAAAAGCGTTGTCGTCGAGCGATTTGATCGTACACTAGACGAAAAAATTCATAAGTATTTATCAGCTAAAAATACAAATAAATATATTGATAATTTACAAAAAATTATTGACGAATACAATAGCACGAAACACCGAACCACTAAAATGTCGCCAGATATTGGCGAACGAAAACATGCACCGCAGATATAATTTAAAGTTGGTGATCGAGTTAGAATTTCTCTAACGAAAAAAACATTTGAAAAAGGATTTACTCCGAAATGGAGCGAAGAAGTATTTGTTGTTGATAAAGTACTTTTAACAATACCTGTAACATACGCGCTAAAAGATTTATTGGGTGAGCCTATAACTGGTAGTTTTTATGAACAGGAACTTCAGAAAACTTCCCAAGACGTATTTGTTATTGAAAAAGTTATCCGAAAACGCGGTAACAAAAATTTAGTTAAATGGCGAGGATATAGTGATAAATTTAATAGCTGGGTGTCAACTAAGTCGATACAATAATGTTATTATAAATTTGTTCGTACTTTACAAGTGCAGATTTACATTTGATAGTTTTGCATAACGAAATTAAATGTAATTTTCTTGTATTATCAACTGGCATTAAATTAAATATTTTAACAAAAATAAAATCATATTTTATATTTCTTTGATGGCCAGTTATTTTTATATTTAAAAAAGGTTTGATAAGCTGC
The DNA here is from genome assembly GCA_016617855.1 of Megalonaias nervosa. Taxonomy (NCBI): domain Eukaryota; kingdom Metazoa; phylum Mollusca; class Bivalvia; order Unionida; family Unionidae; genus Megalonaias; species Megalonaias nervosa. The sequence continues at coordinate 80,546 of JAECUM010008963.1, forward strand.
CAAAATATTTGTTGCTCGGTAACTGTAAAATTAAATTTTATTATTTTTTTAGCAATGTGATACTTAACATTATAACGTCCAGTTGTCGGCCTGCTGTAATTTTTTGTCAGCGACAGTAACTACTTCATCGTCGGACTCGTTGTCGTACAAAATATCATCTTCGCTATAGCTAGAAAATTTATCTGCGACTGGTAAAATTACTTGTAATTTTGTGGCGATATAATCTTCCGAATATATATCAGCAAGTCTTTTCATCAAGTTCATATTATAATATACTTTTATCTAATTTATAATAACAATGGCCAGCGAAACGAAATCTCCCGATGTTAAATATCATCAAAAAGTTAATATATTAAATTACAGAGAATTAGCCGAAGCAGTTCGAAAATGTCTGTCGGGTTATAGTGCATATTTGGTTAATGTGAATATAATGCAAGGCGAGTCTGATAAAATTCTCCTAAAAACGGCAGAAAAAAATAAACTTAATAAAAGTTCATTTTTAACATTAAAATTTGATGAAGATGATATTTTGATGTTTGCACATAATTGTCTTACTAAAACCGAGCTAAGAAACATCATTGATCGTCATATTTAAAACTAAATCTATCAAATGTCAACATTGACGTTGCTGTTTTGTATATATTATCTGCAATAAATTTTACTGCACGAGAATTAATTTCATGATATTTTGCGGCAGCTGATATTGATTTAAATTTCATTTTTTCTCCAGTTTCTAAATTTGTTGAAACAATTCGTCTTTTAGGATTTTTAAAATTATTACCGCCACCTATACCACGTTTAGTATTTTCTTTTTGTGTAACTAAATCTAAATTTTCTAAACGATTGTCGGTTTTAATTTTGTTAATGTGATCGATAACTAAATTATTTGGAATAGCGTCATTAAATGTTTCGTACACAAAACGATGGGCTTTATAACAAACCTGGTCAGTCTTAGTTTTACGTACCATTACATTCAAATATCCAGTGTTTTGCATAAAACCAACAACTTTTTTAGCTTCGTATAGATCAAATACTTTATGAGGTTGAAACTCATTTTGTAAAGCTAAATTCTCAATATTATCATCAGTAACTGATCCATTTACTCGATAGACTCGCTGTCCTTCTGGAATGTCCTCGCAAAACAAACTATAAATAAAATCTTTTCTGAACATTTCGGTGATATCTGTATCATCTCCTTTTACTGAAATTATCATACCAGCCGTAGTTGGTTTTCCTACAGATGTTTTAGATTTTATACAAATAACCGAACCAAGTGCATTTAAAGCATATAAGTTGTACTTTGGATGAACATGATAAGTTTCTTGCTCTTCCGCTGTCATTCTGATATATCTCAAAATTTCTGTCATTATACTATAGGGATTTTATATCTCTAATTGAAAAATAAGTTTAAAAAATCAATTAAATATAAAAATACTATATATAATGTTAAAATTGCGTGATATTGCTAAAAAGAGCATTATCAAAACAGAAAAAATTGCTAGTGCATTCTCAGGATATGATAACAGTTACAAATTTTATGTTCAAAATGTTTTAGCAAATTTTAACTCTACAAATTTATATCATCTTTTACAACCTGTTGTATCTAAGGAACTTACAGCTCACAAAAGTATCAAGCTAATAGTTCAGTATCACATGATTTTATCAAAGTTACATGTAATCGAAAAAGATATATTTGATATAATCTTTGAAAATACAAGTTTCGACTGAGAAATTTCAGAACCATATTTAACAGCTAAATCACGAAAAATATTAACTGGAACAAATATTTCCTCTGTCGCCGATGAAATACACCAAGAAATAAATAAAAAATTGGAGGAATTTACTTCATCTGGGTCAGGCTGGAAATTTGAAATGATAAAGGAAGTTTTAATTCATACAGCAAAATATAACGTACTTCGAGGTAGTTCTTACGTTGATCTTCCAAAAAAAAATTAAAAACAAAAAATGCTGTATAAATGTCAAAAACAACGACGATCAATGTTTTCGTTGGTCAATTTTGTCGGAGAGACATCCACAGAGTGACCACAGTGATAGAATTGAAAAGTATTTGCCATACAAAGACGAACTAGATATTAACGGAATAACTTTTCCAGTGGCAGAAAATCAGATACCAAAGTTTGAAAAATAAAACAATATTTCAGTAAATGTTTTCGGACTAGATGAGCGAGAAAATGTTTACCCAAGGTAAGCTACAGCAATTATGGACTAGATCCTTGTTGGTATTATTCCGCTCCTGGGCTGTCGTGGGACGCTCTACTAAAAACAAGCAAAATAGAATTAGATCTCTTAACAGACGTCGATATGTTTAATTTTATTGAGAAAGGTATCAGAGGCGGAATTAGTGTTATAACAAAAAAATATGCAGTAGCTAATGATAAATATCTAAAAAATTATGATAAAAATCTCCCGTCGAGTTATATTAGTTATCTAGATTGCGTCAATTTGTACGGGTATGCAATGTCAGAGCCAATGCCGTGCGGTGGATTTCATTGGATATCTCCAGATCAATTTCTTAAAGAAACTGAAAAAGATTTTTCCGATGTCAGTTATTTTGTTGAAGTTGATCTAGATTATCCTAGTTCGTTGCATGATCTACACAACGACTACCCATTTTGTGCAGAGTCGATGGTGATAGATTACAGTTTACTATCACCCGAGCAACGAGCCATGACAACAGCAAAAAATTCGATCGTTAATAAGTTAGTTCCAAATTTGCTAAATAAAAGAAATTACGTGATACATTACAAAAATTTAAAACAGGCAGTAGATGCTGGACTAATTCTGAGAAAAGTCCATCGCGTACTAAAATTTAATCAGTCGAGGTGGATGTCAAATTATATTGACTTAAATACCAAACGTCGTGCTGTGGCTAAGACCGACTTTGAGAAAAACTTTTTTAAGTTAATGAATAACTCAGTTTTTGGAAAGACAATGGAGAACATTAGAAAAAGAGTTTCTATCGAAATTGTAAATGATATAAGTCGCAGAAATAAATTAGTTAACGATGACGGTTTTGTCAGCATGAAAATATTTAATGAAAATCTTGTTGCAATACAACGACGAAAGACAAATTTAAAGTTAAATAAACCGATTTATGTTGGTGCAGCTGTACTTGATATATCAAAGTGGCTAATGTACGACTTTCACTATAATTTTACTAAAAAGCAGTGGCCAGATTCAGAGTTGCTATTTACTGATACAGATTCGCTAGTTTATAATATAAAAAGTGAAGATGTCTATGAAGATATTTATAAACACCGTGACTTATTTGATTTATCTGATTATCCGACTAGTAGTGGATTTAATGATAATACGAATAAAAAAGTTATTGGTAAATTTAAGGACGAATATATGTTTGTGCCGGTGAGAGTTTGTTGGATTAAGGAGTAAGATGTATGCTGTCATATTAGATGACAATAAACTTACAAAAAAAGCAAAAGGTATTCCTCGAGGATATGTGAAAAAGATGATGAATTTTAATGATTTTAAAACCGCTCTAAACAATAATGTCAGTTTTATTAAGACAAATATCATTAGAACGAATCTTCATAAGCTTGAAACTAATACGATTATTAAACGTGGACTTAGCAATTTTGATGATTAAAGATATTGCAAAAGTGGAATTAATACTTTAGCACTTGGGCATTATAGAAGGGAGATAATTCCGTTCCAGCGTGTTCTGGATTTTCGAATATAGATTGGTACGAATGCACTGTATTGATTTTCAGACTGACTATATTAAAGCGCTGCTGGTGATTTCCAGGTTTATTAGTGAGTTCGTTTTGTCTGTTAAGTGATTTCCAGGTGTATTAGTCTGTCTGTTTCTAAAGCCGTACTGAATCTTTACAGGCTTGGTAAAAACCCACCTATTGATTTTCAGACTGCAGTCTCCTGCCTATAATGTACACAGCCGCACAGCCGCTTCGTTTTTCTGTAAAAATAGACGGTAATGTATACAGCCGCTGTATTAAAGCTTTCGTTTTTCTGTATAAATAGACGGTAATATATTTTAGATTTCGTTTTTTCTGTACAAATGTAGGATTTCAGATTAACGTTTTTCAGAATCAGAAAAATGAAATGCTATTCAAAATCAGAAATAATAAAATGCTATTCACAACCAGGTAACTGGTAAGTATATAGTAATTTCTCAAACATATATATGTAATCGGATTTCATAGCTCAGTGCAGGAATGTTGAATTCTCGTACTGAAGGTCTGTGGTTCGATTCCCATCACTGGCATATGTCGGTGGGTATGGTTCTGGATTACCAAAAATTATTTTAATTGGGGGTGAGAACCCCAACAGAAAAAATACACTCTCCCACCATGTAACCACGTGGTGGGTGTACTTTTGCACTCAACTCGGGGTTATCATGGGGAGAGTGTACAAAATCTGTTGGACGTAGGTAAATCCCCCGTTTATGTTTGTCTCGTCTCTTAGGATAAGTTTATATATCTCTTAGGATACGTTTATGTATGTGCCGTCTCTTAGGATAAGTTTATGTAATGTGCCGTCTATAAAAAGTACGGATCACCCTCTGAACTTTCTAGAATGTCGTTTGGCAATCTAGGGGTTCACATGGGGGTTGATTCTGTACAAATTACCCTCTAAGCTTTCTAGAATGTCGTTTGGCAATCTAGGGGCTCATATGGGGGTTGTACAGTCCTTATATGTATCCTCCGGACCTTCTAGGATGTCGTTTGGCAACCTAGGGGTTCACATGGGGGTTGTCTTTCGTCAAATTTCGAATCCTCTGAGCCTGCTAGGATGACGTTTGGCAACCTAGGGGTTCATATGAGGATATTTCGAATGCCCCTGAACTTGCTAGAATGTTGTTTGGCAATCTAGGAGTTCATATGGGGTTGTGCTGTGATTATATGTTTTGTAAATATTTTTGTATATCATTGTCAAATAAAACATAATTGGATGCTTAATTTTGTATAGCTTTAGAAATATCATTATCAAATAAAATAGCAACCATATTGTCAATAAATGTCATTAAATCATCTGACCAACCTCTTATTCGTTCGTCATTTTCAGTTGCGAATAACCATACTGACCCATATTTTGGTGATATATGATATCCAACTTTTTTAATACAGTAGCTTATTATTTTTTGTTTTATGTCAGTATAGCATGAGGCTGATTTTATTGAATCAAATCTCTTACAAAATCTGTTTGTTAGATCAAATCCAACATGTCTTATTGGATTATAATGATACATATTATATAATATTTCATTGTTCAATATGAAATTTCTATTAAAAAAAGTTTATTCTTTCTCCAACAAATTTGGGATGGGGTCTCTGGTCTATACTCATATTTTATCACCAAAAAAGTTAATTCAGTAGGTCCTAATATTTGTTTTTAAGTTCTGGTCCAGAATCCGTTTTTGGTTTAGGATCAGCCTCTTAGGATACTACTTTGTTTTGGGGTTTTTTTTGTTTTTTCTTAGGGATTGGTAGTGTCCATGCTGGTTGTGTTTCATATGTTGTTGTTGTTGTTTCTTCTTGTGCTTGGTCTGTATTTAGCATACATGACTCCTCGGTTTCCATTTCATTATCTTTGTCACTTAGCGGTGAGAAAGGGTTTGGTGTTTCTTCAATGGGTGGTGGTGGTAATGTTGTTGGTGTTGTGTGTGATTCTTCCTCATTTGTGTGTAATTTTTCCTCATTTGTGTTTTCTGTGTCAAAAAGTTTCCTCGTGACTGTTTTAGTCACTTGTGCGTAAGAGTTTTTGTCTTGTTTGCATCGTTTATGGTTTCGTGATGTTGTTATTGTTGTTTTTTATATTGTCTGGGTAGATTACATTCCCAGTGTCTGTGGCCTAGAGTGTTGCAATTTCCTCTGTACTGTAATAAGAAAGGAACTGTGCGTGGTCAATGTTTGTGAGGAAATGTTGCGGATAGCAACGCGTAATAAAGCAGTGAAATCGATGCCTATTTTTGATTGGTTAATGTGCTCAGTTTGATTGACAGGTCAGAACTATCCATTGCAGTGTTTGGATTTTGTAAATGAAAGAGAAAAAGACCTGTTTCTACAGACATATGTTTATTCCACAGTATACGTACTATAACTGACACTTTGTCAGGCCTACATCTAGCACCCCATATTTCTGTCTTATCTCGGACTCTTTCGCACAGTGACAGGATCAGACGTATTTATTTGCGCCTGACCACTACACTACCTGCCTTGAATTTAGAACCAAACAGACAGCAGGAAGTTAAGTATATTATACATACACCTTTATTGTGTCTAAATTTTCTTTTTCATTTTCATTTGTTTGTGAAAAGGGTTTTCCCTTTCTCACTATTTGTTTGAAACTCTGAATAGAGTTTCAAATTGGGGTTTTTTTGTTTGTATTTTCAAATCATTGCAAATTTCTAAGTATACTGTACACACACCTTTATTTTGTTTAAATTTTCTTTTTCATTTTCATCTATTTGTGGAAAGGGTGCTCTTTTTTCACTATTTGTTTGAAACTCTGAATAGAGCTTCAAATTGTTTGTTTTTTGTTGTTTTGTTTTTTTTTTGTAGTTATTGCAAATTTCTAATTTTGAGTTGGGAATCTAGGCTAGTATAATTGAAAAAAAAAAGTAACCTTGGGTTAACTGCACTATTGAGTAAAAACCTTAAGAAAATCTAGGATAAAACCAATAGGTGGGAAAATTAGTGGTGTGAGACCCTGGTATTGAAAGTGTTGTTCAACTTTGTGAGCTCTACTCTACTGAACTCTACTAAAGATGGCTCAAGCACAAATTGAAACAAGGGCAACTACGTACCCTGTAGGAAGTAGACTTAATGCCTATTTTAAGACAAAGATGGAAGGGGTGGCAGGCCAAAGGATTTTGATAGCGTATCACCCAGAAGGATGCCAGACCCTGAATTTTGGAGATACCCAAAACTGCCCCCGTCAGGCAGACATCCTTACAACCTTGAAATTACTGGGAATAAATATCGAGAAAATAGACGGAATCCAGAACGGAGGAATTAACAAATATGTTATCTATCCCAAGGACATGAATACACCCATCTTGAAAGAAGACTGGATCGAAGTGAAGGGAGAAAGGGCAATTATCCCAAAGACACCTCCCATCACAAGAGAAGTATAAACGAAGTATACAGAATTGTTTGTGTCTGGTCATCCTCTAGAGGTGGATACGCAGGAAGTAATCGACAAAATTGAAGGGAAACTTAAAACATCAGTGAGATCCCACAAGATGGCTACAGTGTGGGGTTATCAAATGGTGAAAACAGGAGTTAGAATACTCCAAATAAATAAAGATGAGGTAAAGAAAATCCCATCACATTTCTACGTGATGAGTTTCCTGATAAAGACTTGGTACAAGGGGAGCGAACAGGACAGGATGTGCCCAAGGTGTAGGAAAGTGGGCCATAATGCTAGAGACTGTGTAAATAACCCCCTAAGTGAAGCTGCGACAACATATGCGAGTAAGGTAGCAGAGAGCTCAGCAATTGTACAAGATAAAGATCAGAGAGAGATCCAAAAAGAAATAGAGGAATTAGTCATTCAAACAAGGAGAGAAACAACAGGAAACACACAACCAGATGAGAAAACACAAGTGGAAAAGACAGACCTGACAAACACTGATAAAGAAGAGGAAACTGAGAGAGGAAAACAACCGGTATGGGAGAAATACCTAAGCCCCTACAAGATGAAAACACCAACACAAAAGAAAAACTACGAAGAGAGGCTGTTAGAAAGCAACAGGTTTTTCCCTCTGACCGAAGAAGAAGAAACGCCCGACTATTAGAACAAATAAATGAGACGGACACTTCCAGAATAGAGGAAAAAGCAGGAGAGAGCCCTGAAATAAATGATTAATTAAGAGAATACAATTTCTTAAACAAACGAAATATTAATATAAAATAAGAAATGACAGATGTGGCCACCTGGGTAGAAAACAAAAATGGACGGACGAAACTTCCAAATAGCATCAATAAACATTAAAGGGATAAATAAAGATAAAATTGACAAATTAAGTAAAGAAAAACTATACGATACTCACAATGGTTTTACAAATGAATTAAAAGCATATACAGAGGAAAAATTAGATTCAGTGGTAATCTTAAATAATTATAAATCAAGTGATGTTAAAGGAGGAGTCGCAATTTTAATAAAAAATAAAAGGGAGTTTAACTGGGAAAAAATAAATGAAAAACCCTTCCTTGCGGGAAGATTATTGCATATAAAAATAAACCAATTTAATATAATAAATGTGTATATGCCAGCAAATAAATACAAAAAACAGGATTTTATCGAAAATCTAGACAAACATATAAGTGAATATTCAATGGAAAATTTAATAATTGGAGGAGATTTTAATTGGGTGGGAGAAAATGTAGACAGGATAGGAAATTTAACACAGAATGACTTAATTTTTAGAAATGAAATGACTTCCTTTTTAAAAAAGCATAATCTAAATGATATTTACAGAAAATTAAACTTATTACGGACAGAATACACATATGAATACAAACAAGGACTAGCGAGTAGATTAGACAAGTTTTATGGAACAAATTATACAAGTAAAATATATAAAGAGGCAAATATAACAAATATTAAGATTTCGGATCATAAACTAATTGATATTAAAATTATAATAAAAAATAGGGCAAAATGGGGAAAGGGAAGCTGGTAACTTAACAACAAACTTATGGAGGACGAAGAATTCAATAACGAAATAAAAAATTTAATAAATAAAATAAAGACTAAGGAAAATAAAGACATAATAACTGAATGGGATGTCCTAAAAAGAGAAATGAAAACAAAAGCGATACAGTTTGCAAAAAGAAGAGGTGAAAGACAAAAAAAGGACAAGGAAGAAATAATCAGACAATTAAAAAAAGACAATGTAAAAGAAATAGAAATACAATTAAAAGATAAATTAGATAAAATACTAGATGAAAAAAATTGCGGGAAGGAAATCAGGGCTGGGAAATTTTCGGAACTATACAAAAAAGCTAGGGGATTATATAAAAGGGAGGAAATAAGGAAGGGAGGGGAAAAACATTTACAGACCCTAAAAACATCAAACAATGAGCAAAAAACGGATAAAGGAGAAATAATGCATGCAATTAAAGAATATTACAGTGAGTTATATAAAAAAACAAGGAATAAAAAAAGAAGAAATAGAAGAATATCTAAATGATGCTAAATGTGAAAAAATCTCATCAGAACATAAGGACTTATGTGATGACTTTATCTTCACAAACGAAATACTTAAAACAATAAATTCCCTGACCAAAGGGAAATCTCCAGGAAGAGATGGACTCACGGTGGAATTCTACAAAAAATTCCAGCGAGAGTTAGCGCCAATCATGGAGTCATTATACAATAATATTTTATTAAAAAATGATAAAATGTCTAACACAATGAGAGAAGGTCTAATCACAATAATCTGTAAAGGTAAAGGAGACAGACAGGATTTAAAAAACTGGAGGCCCATCTCCCTCCTAAACATTGATTACAAAATACTAAGTAAAATTTTAGCAAGTAGGGTAAAAACATGTATAGGACAAATAATAAATAAAAATCAGACCTGTGGAGGCGAGGGTAGTGATATCCAAAATAATATTCTAAATATAAGAACAATAATCGAATTTATGAAAGAATCAGGGCAAAGAGCTGCTATGGTGCTTCTAGACCAAGAAAAAGCATTTGATAGAATTGAACATAACTATGTACAAAGTGTACTAGAGAAATTTGGTTTTGGAAATAATTTTCGAAAATGGACTGAAATCCTGTAGAGAAACATAACCGCTAGACTACAGGTAAATGGGGCGACTACGGAAAAATTTGAAGTACAGAGATCAGTGAGACAAGGATGTCCACTATCGATGTTATTATACGTAATAGCAATTGAAATACTAAGCATAAAGATAAGAGCCAACAAAAAGATTGAGTGAATAAGAATCCCAAATTTGAAAGAAGAATTTGAAATGCTCCAACATGCTGATGATTGCACAAACTTCATAAAAGACCCTAATTGCTTCAAACACCTAGAAAAGGAATATAAAAAATTTGGTAAAGCTTCAGGGTCAAAGATAAACCATGAAAAAAACAGATATTAAAAATAGGAAACTGGAGAGGGAACCACCCAGGGCTTCCCCCTCACCTAATAAAAGAAAGAGTAAAAGCACTGGGGATATATTTTGGAATAAACGAGGAAATAGAAAACCTTAAAGTGACACAGGAAAAAATCAAAGGAAATATGGAAATCTGGGTGCATACGCCACTATGCGCTATGGAACAGGCACAAGTTGCAGAAACATACATGTATTCCAACATGAATTTCGTTTTAAAATCAATGGATATAAAAGGCAAATAGCTAGAAAAAAATCGACAATGAAATAATTAAGTACTTATGGGGTAATAAACTACATTACATTGAAAAAGAAACTCTATATAGAGGAAATAAAAAGGGGGGGGGGTGTCTAGCACTACCCAACCCTAAAATAATACAAGAATCTAATATTTTAAACCGTTTTAAATCACTAAAAGCAATTCCAAGTGTGCCGTGGGAGGCACTTTACGTATTTTGGTTTGGGTTTTTATTAAGGAACAGAGAGGATATTTTTAGAAATAACTCACTATCTAAAATTTTTATCGTAGCTAATAAATTTAAAAACATTAGTGATATAATCTACAAATATAGAGATATAAAAGAATTATGGAGTATTGAAAAGAATGGAACATATAATTTTTTAAGAGAAATTCATACAAAAAATAAAAGATGTAAAGTGGAATTAGAACACTGGGGAGTAGAATGGGACAAGACCTGGGATAACTGGACAAGTATAAAGTCATTAAAATTACCGAGTTTAATGTTAAAATACCTCCACAATGTGTGGCTCACGGGTGAAGTGGCCAAGAGAAAAGGGATGATACAAATAATCCCAAAATGCCCCTTATGTAAATCAGGAAATTTCACCAAATTACATACAATAATTGAATGCAAAAACACAGAAACAGCTAGGGAAAAAATAGTATCATTAATAAAAAAAGAAGGGAAATTTCCAGAGAAACAGAATACTGTACTTAGATGGAAAGTTTGAAGAAAAAAAACATTTGAAATAATTAGCTACATAACGGATATAATGTTTAAGTGTGGACAGGTAATAGTAATACATAAATAACCTGTCCCACAAGAATTCAAAAAATTTAAATATATCCAAATTTAAATACTTATAAAAACATGTAATTTGGACATTTCTTTGGAGCACTTAACGTTATCTTTTTAACAAAGAATATTAATCAACACTGAGAAACTAGACTGGAATCCTAAAATACTCTGATACTAATTTATAACAAATTTTTTTTTTATTTGCAAGGGATTTTTAGGAACAATGAACAGGGATCTACACATGGACGAAGTAAGAGACAGTAACGCCACGGGGCTATACCACATGGCGCTACGCGAAGTGGACAGGCCTGTGGAGGAGCCTCCGAAAAATCCATGGGTAGAAAAAAATGGACATACAATACAAGAAAATGGGACTTTAGGGAAAAGGATTCCAGAGGTGGAGGATGAAGGATAAAATTCTAACAACTGGGTCGCTATATAAGACCCTTTCGGATACCTTTTCTGTTTGGAAAAATAAAATGCTCCTGACTATAAACAGACAAAGTCCAATAAGAGAAGCATGTGAAAATAATAAAGAAAACATGCGGCTTCTTATATAGGATAGAGTCACAGAATTAAAAAAATCCTGAGCACAATTTCAAAAAATAAGAAACGACACATCATATAACAAGCACTTAAAACATTAAGCTTTTTATTTTTACAAAAAAATATATAGTACACCGTTTCTTAAGCAATTGGGAATTTTTTTTTTTTTTTTAATAAATATAAATTAAAATAAATTAGAAATAACTATTTTAATAGAAATTATAGACAAATGGGAGAAATTTGAATGAAAAGCCGTCCTTGCAATAAAATCTATAGCAATCACACAATATAGCACAACACAGATAGCATACACAGGACGTAGGGACCTATGGCAAAGGTTACTTGGAAAAAAAAGGGTGAGGGATTCCGATCGGGTGGAAAAAAACCCGATTGGGAAAACAAACCCTTAGAAACACTAGGGAGAAATACCCCACACAAAATTGAAAATAAAAACTTTTTGATCAAAATTCTTTTTTAAAAGTAATACAATGCAACACCTATTAAGGGGGAAAACACAAATACATAAAATACTTGTTAATTTTTTTGGCTAAGTGGGGGGGGCATCTGTCTGGTGCCCAAAAATGGATCTCTAAGCTTCGGATTCAGCAGTGGGATAACTATATTACCATATAGCACTGCTTCTAGAACTGTAATTCCCTACTTTTATGTCAAACTTAAACTTTATGTATTTAAATTGAAAGTCAGTTTACTATGTTTCGCACTAATCCTAATAATAATAAAACATTTTCTAACAACAGAAATTCAGATAGTAGAAATTCATGAGTATGATCAATTTGCGTCTTAATTTTCAGATACAGTACAAAATGGTCAACGTAAAACTGGGTAAAGTAGGTTTAAAGTTCGCACGGTCACGCCCTAAAAATATTCTGGGTTTTTACTGATGGTAGAGTTCAAGTTCAGCTTGACGAGATACACATGTTATTGTTATTAACTCTCCAGATCTACAGAACAGTTTATAGCTTCAACATACTGACTATTTATAAGGAAAGCATTATAGCTACACAACGCAAGTGGTAAAGCTTCTAAAAGTTTTGTATCATTGTACACACACATAATCCTTCAGGTAGACTGGTGGTTTTCTGACTCGTGGTGATCTTCTTAATGTTAAGTCTGATGGTATATATGTGTCACATCCATCTCAACCTTTCTTCATATCTATTACATCATTCGTCTGGTCGTCCGAAGGTGGAATGTGGGGTGAATTCTTTACTGTCTTGAAGAATGACGAATTTCTAGTGATCTGATGGTCTTCTCTTCTCGCTGTTATCATTGATTATGTTTTGTTGATGATTTCATACGGTTTGGGTTTGAATGGAGTTAACAACTTGTCTCGCTTTTCTTGCTTTACTTGAAAACTGTCTCCAAATTCGAAATCTGACTTCGCTTTTCGAGTTTGATCAGCATCGCTCTTTATCTTTTCCTTTGTCTCAGTATCGGTTTTCATGGTTTTGTTGTCGTTTGATTTGATTTGTATACTTAGAAATTTAGTTCTCGCTTTTCGTCCAAGTAGCATCTCGGCGGGAGATTTATTGGTTGTTGCATGAGGTTTGGCTCCGTAATTCCGTAAAAAGTTGTACATTTCTTGTTTCCAACTTTTATGTTCTGCATTAGCTGCTTTAGTTGCTTTTCCAGTTGTTCTCATAAACCTTTCTGCTTCGTCGTTAGCTTGAGGCCATAAAGGTATGCTATGCTAAAATCCCATGTATTCTGCAAACTTTGCAAACTCTTGTCCATTGAATGGAGGTCCATTATCCGTTTTTACAACTTCTAGTATTCCGAACATTGAAAATATCTTGTCAAGTTGCGGGATGACAGTTTTTGCCGATGTTGAGTTAATAATTTCAACGACTGTATACCTTGAGAAGTCATCAACAAGTACCATTTGGTAGACTCCTGATGAAAGAGGGCCACTGAAATCCAAGCTAATTTGACACCAGGCTTGACTGGTATAACTGTACTTTTTAGCGGCTCCTTCATTTCCTTTGGCGTTGTTGTAAGGCATGGTATACAACTTTGACTTTAATCCTCTATTTATTTGTCAATGCCAGGAAACCATACTTTCTCACGAAGTTGTTTTGTCTTGACTATGCCTTGATGGCCTTCATGTGCTAGTGCTATCACTCTGTGTTGTAACCCTTTCGGTGTTACTAATTTCCTGTCACACAGTAGGACAAACACCATTTGTAACTGGAACGATCGTGAGCTCATGGCTGAGTCTTGAAAATGTTTCCAATGTTTTGTGTGGTTGTATGAACGTTTCCAATCTACAGAATGTATCGATTTGATTACATGCTGAAGGTCGTGGTCGACTAAAGTAGCCATCTTAATTTCTTCAATAGTCATAGATTTGGGTATAGGTATAACGGTACCAATCATACAACCCCAAGTGAGTTAGTATGGCAGAGTGGGGGTCGGGACCACTTTTTCATGAGGGGTCACTCCAGTGGTTATGGACCACGTTTTAAGAAGTTGTCACTTTAATGCACAGAAAGGTGTTTTATATGGATGTAGCCATACGCAGCTAAAATGGGATGGTTCTCGACTATTTTTTTCAGTGGTTTGTTTAAGCAGATAGATGGTTCTGGGCCACGGGATTAAATGTATAATAAAGGAGAGTTTTGGCTCAGTATGAGTGAAAATGTATTAAAGGTTACAGTGTAGTGTAAAATGATGCGTGTTCGAGAGACGTCATTATCTTATTTGTGATTGTGGAGAGAATTATGGTCATACCATGTGTCACAGAGTCGTCACCACTGTCCACAGCAGAGTTGACTGCGACAATGAAGGATGACTATGAGGATATATTGAAACGTTTTGATGAGGCTGTGACGTTTGTAAATCATGATTTTAGTAATATGCCTTAGATGATATTTCGTGAGGTGGACATAGGCGAGTATGAGGTAAATCAGTGGAGGAGACGATGTCAGTCACCAGAGACCAGTGCAGGGATATAAGCAGCAGTAACATATCCAGAATTAGTTATAGCAATTTAATCTATGAGCATCACAGCGAGATCAGTCTTGTCAGTTGCTTAACCTGGTGGCGACAGCTTCGCGTCCAGGTCGTCAGAAATTTATCAAATTTGATATCTGTTTAAGCGTATTTTTGAGGTGGTGGGACTTCCAGAGCATGCAGAGAAGTGTCAACCAGTCTCTGGTAAAAAGGTGTCAGCAGCTTACGATAAATTTATATCGGAGGCATTATCGCCTCATGCGCTCAGTCCCTCAAAGATGTCAACGCCGCCGTCGGAATCCACAAGTTAAAGGTGTCAGGATAACCCAACCATTTGACTAGAGATTGTTTTTATCTTTGGTTGAAAGGACGTTTCGATCCTGAACACGTTTTGGTTGGTTTTCTATAATTCTTGCTCGTAAAAGGAACCTTCCATGGGTTCTTCTGAGACACCTTTATGCGTGTACGTGACCGTCATTGTTGTCTTGACTGTATCCATCACAAAGACTTCCTCGGTCCATTTGGGTGTGTATCCTTCCTTTTATTTGCTTTATATGTCTGCTGATTCTAACGCGGTCACCTCCCTTAAATCTATGTATAAAACATATGGTGTCTGTGACCTCCTGTTTTCGGTCATGATCACCCTGTGGGGTTACTGATGAAGCTTCTGTTGGAGATATTTTAATGCTTCGATGCCATGTTTGATTATACTGGTCAACGATCTCTGGTAAAAAATCTAAGTATCTGTTGGTGTTATGGCTGGTGAATCTTTTCCACTCGAGTTTCTTTTAGTCCTGTTAAATCGTTCAACGACAGCGGCTTTGTCTCGATTTCGTGAGCTGTACATGTCGAGGTTATTTTTTATGAAGCCAAGTTTAATACGTCTTTGTTGTAAAATTCACTGCCGTGGTCGACCCATAATTTGGGGTTTGCAGGGGTACCCACAATGCTGTCCAACGCCTCAGCTATAGTGTTTCCTTTTTCGTTTTTGAGAGGAACCACCCAGGCGTAGTTGCTAAAGACATCGATGACTGTCATGAAATGATCGTTGCATGTTCTGTAATCTGTCATGTCGACAAGGTCGGCAGACCATATGTCCTTTACAACCACAACAATGACTATGCGACATGGAAAATGGTTGCGGGTAGGTTTTTGGGTTTGAATTCCGTTAAGTCCCTCAGCATGATTTTATCTCAACCTGCCTTATCGTCTGGATGACCTCTGTAACAAATATCAAGCAGTATGGCAATGACATCCACGTCGTTATAAGACTTCTGTCCAGGCAGAGGCTGATCGTTTTCATCGAGTTGTTGTTCTAGCGGATACCATGGTATGGTATATCTGTCTCTGGGTAATGTCCACCCTCCGCGTGGTTATGGAAGTTTACCAATACGTTTATGAATATTGTAATGTGTCGAATTTTGAAGAAGTACTGAATCTTCAAGTTGAATAAATTATTCATTAAAATTTTATCATAGTCAAGCCAGAAAAGTTTTTGAGAAAGGTCACTTTTATATTTCCCTTATTTTATCTCTGCAACATAAAAGGACCTACGTTAAGGTTCAGTAGAATTGACCGTAACGCTATCATGGGAAAGTATATTAGTGTTACCGACCATAACTGCATGAAAGGACCTCATGTCAAATAATTAATCTTCAAAGGAAAGTTGTTTGGATTGTATTATAGGCTGTCTAAATCTGATGAAAGACATGATTATTTTGGGGAAAATTTAGGAACAGTTACTTTTGATTGGTCAGTTAAAATTAAGGCGTACACTTTGGAAGTTATGGGAGTTTAAATGTACCGATCTTAGTCAAAATTGGTTAGTCAGAAATCTTGCTTGTGAGAAGACAGGTTGACTCCGTGGGAAACCAAAAAGAATAGTGTTTTCCCTCGTTAACAAGTAAAGAGGCCAGATAGCTGTCTTGAAAGGAAAAGACAGGCTATAGTGCTAGGACGCACAATTGTATGGAAAAGAAACAGCATTATGGTACGCAATTTTAATTTCCATGTTATTTTCTATTTTTATTTGCTTGTTTTATGCAAATGTGTTTGATATGATTGATCCATGCTATGTATCGTTTATTCAGTTTCGTAGAAACCTGTTGATATGCTAGAGTTGTTATGCAATTTATTTCTTTAATTTTACAGTTATTAGTTCATTGATAGAACTGACGAATTGAATGTAATCCAAATATTCAAACGTGTAGTATTTCAGAGGGATTTATGAATTAATCCAAATATTCAAATGTGTAGAATTTCATATGGTTATATGAAGTAATTTCCTTTGTCTGTAGGATGATACTGTTTGTCGTGAGTTAATGATAATTGCATATTTATATATGATTTGTAATGCTTGAATGATGTTGCATGTTATTAGTTATTGTCAGCTAGAATTTAGTGAATCTTATGCAATAGTAATCGAGCATTTATCTTATTGAGTGGAACTGACTAGTTCGAGTAAGGAGTCATATAGTAACGTATGCTGATATATACGGCAACGTTGTTTGTAAACACCGCACGTGTTAATTTCTAGTCAATCGCTGGTAGAGCGAGGGCGATGAACTGTTTAATTAAGGTCAGACTTGGACGTATATTGCAATAGTCATTTGTACAAGAGATAACGATTGACCTTACCTCAAATACAGTAAATTTGTAAGGACCGTTAGTCGTTAAGGTCATCTTATGTCAGAATGTATGCAGTGTGGATAGCTATTTACGTTTCTGAATAACGAAAGTAAGAGAATTTTATATATACGGATAGGTGGTGAAACACATAGAGCTTTAGTCGTAATCTTGTCATTCAAGGGAACAGCATTCTATATCCCTCCCGGAGAACCCAATGAGGACAGTCCAAGAGGGAAGTCCGCAAATAGAGAGTTCGGAATAGAAGGGTCAGAGGAAGAACCAAGCATACACGCTAGACGTGGAATACACGAAGTCAATAGAGGAACGACGCCAGGTGATGCAAATCGGGCGTGGACATTGTACTCTTTTCACCACTTGTTACTATGATGAACGAATCCGTAAACTGAACACTGCTATTAAATTCCATTAATGTAAATATGTTGGATTGAAATTGCAATTTTAGTTATGTATTAATTAAACTTTATTTTATTTTTATTGTTTAAGGGGGCTCGTATTTGTTTATTTCTTCTCAATAGTCTTGCTCAGTTCTCTTTCAATGTTCTATCTATCCACTTACACTGGCCAATAACATCGAGGGAGGTCATCCTCTAGATAACGATCGCCAAATCAATCAACAAAGGGGCATACCCACCACACGACACCCCTTTACAAATATCAATAGCACAACATATGATCTGACGCTCACCAAATCTTTTGCAATCTCCCCGCACAGATTTCGTTCTATCCGAATGTTTTTGCAGCTCGTGCTCAGATCGCAGTGTCTGCAATGAGAGTGATGCATTTTTCTTTTTTACAGAAAAGGCACATTAAGTCACCAGCAACTGCGACACAGGAAGAGGAACTGCTGCTTGACCCTTCACAATCTGCGATTTTTTGGCGCCACATTGCAGAACGACTTTGGGCGATTATTTTTAGTGACCATCTCTGTGGAGTTTTTACTATCCTTTTACTCTTGAAACACCACAAGTCCATGATTGGATTGTTGTTGTATTATATTTTACCTATCCACAAAACGACGATGCAGCTGTAATAGCGCTAATATTGCTAAGACAGTTGATGTTCGGCTGTATCTCTGCTGGATATTTTAAAAAGAAAGTACCATCCGTAGGTTTTATCGTTGACATCCTGAAATTGCAAGGAATTATACACAGCACCACGCTGCTCAGCGGATTTTAAGTATCGTATTACTTCATAGGAGATAAACCAAAGGTATCAAAGCATTCCACGTCGCACTGCTGTGGATCGTTATACATAGCCACCCAATGAGTTCCGGATCCCTAGTAATAATTTTGAAGATTAATCACTCAGCTCTCGTCGTGGTAGATTTGATCTTGCCTATGTCAGGTGATCCTTTGAAAACACACCTCTGAAATTCCAAACGCTTGGTAATAACTCTCTCTAAAGTGTGATAACGCTTCAGTCGCTAATTTCTTTTTTTCAACCAAGTATGGCAGCTCCGTTGCCCATGCGGGAGATACCTCTCCCACGTGTAGTTCCAGGAAGCTGAAGTCCCCTTCCAATATGGAGTAATCCTGGAAGAAGAGTTCCAGTAATACCAGCTAACAGTGGTGAGATAAATCCTCCTTGTTTTGAAAGTTGTGACGCAGACAATTTGAGAACAAGTCCTTTGTGAGCAACGGCATGTTTCATCACAGAGGTGGCCTGTCTGTGAGTCAGCATAAGCTTATCAGGTCATGTTAATGGTGCCGAGCTAAATTTAATGATTCGGTATGATTCGGCCGAGTTAGAACATGACGGAAACAAAGAAGACGATGAATTGGGGTGCACCGGCCGTGGAGACGAGAAGTGATGGCATAGCAGCGTCTACCAAAGCCAACACAGCCCTACTTCCAGAAGAGACCGATTTTAATTGTGATTTACTGGATTTTATCTCTTCTGTACAAGAATTTGTTCCTGTACCAACACCTTCGCCGCCTTCTCCTTCCTTGCCACACGTCGAGGATTTTAGACAGAGACAGAAAGAAGAATTGGAGAAGTTTTTGCAACAGCAGAAAGAAGCAGAACAAGATTTTCTCCTTCAACAGCAACAGCGAGAAGAAGAAGAAGAGACAAGAAGGAAACGACAGCAAGAAGAAGAAGCAGAGAACAAGAAGAAACAATGTCTAGGAGAGAAGGAGGACAGTGAAAGTGAAACGGTCACGGTACTCTTAGACATTTTGGCAGAGTTAAGGAGTCTGAAAGAAATGTATGAGACTTCTTTAATACGACCCAAGTGAAAAAGACCTTCCCGAGCCAAACAGCCCAACCCCGTCCACACACCTACTATGCCTGAGATACCCACCGTAATGATTTCTACTAAATCACCAGGTCCAGTAGTAGGCCTTGGCAGTGGCAGTGGCAAAGGGATAAGGCAGTTAAAGCTGATTACTTGTCATTCCTGAGTTTGTTTTTCTTTTATAAAAAAACCCAAACAAACACCCAACGGTCCTTTTTAGTGCTACACACTTCTCCCGAAAAGAAATAGTATTCATTTGCCAAAATCAATTAAAACTCAAAATCCCTTTTTTGCTTCATGATGTGCGTGTGCGTGTGTGAGTGCGTGAGTGTAGGTCCTTATTCTAAAAAACCAAAACTAAGAGACACATTTTCTGGTAAAAATTTACAATCCAGTGTCACAAAACAAACACTTTAAAAATTCATTAGCTTATTCTTTGTCTTTGTTCACTCTCCTATTTTGAATTTCTTCACTGTCACAAGTTTGTCCTACTGTTCTTCATCCCTTTCTTCTCGTCTTCCTTTCGCCTCTTTCTTGACGCGTATGGGTTCTTCCTTTTTGGAGGGTACCTCTTCTTCTTCCTATTCGGAATATCTCTCTCCCTCCTGCTCCTGTTGTATGTTAGGGCAGTCTGAAGACCAATGTCCTTTCACTTGACAATGATAACAGGTATCTTGACTTTTGTCTGTTTTGACACCTGTCTTGCTTTTTTGACTTTCTGGACATTTAGAAGACCAATGTCCTTTCTTCTGACAGATTTAGCAAGTATCTTGAATTCTATCTCGAAAAGAGTGGGAGTAGTCTGTCCGCTTCTCTGAGAAAAACCTTCATATGTCACCTCGCAAAGCTCTGATCAGAAGTTCCATCTGTGTTGGCTCTTCCATGTTTCTGGTCGGATTGAGAGTGAAATGAATATTTGGAGGGAAGACACTGACCGTTTATATAGGCAAGACACTGGTCTGACATTAATATATAGGGGACCATGGCGTTTCAAATGTTGTCATTTGACTTTCTGCGCTTAAGATGAAACGATCGCATCATTTCGTGGAGAAAGGAGAAGAAAGTAAGAGACAGAAACATGATTCTCATCGCCTCGCACAGTAGCTGAAGTCTTGGTTCAACTCCTTGCCAGCGATTTTGAAGATGACATGAGTTAGCCAGAATCAAGACCCGGAGAGTCTACATCAAGCCAAAGTCCACTACCACTAAACCCTGAATATTACTACCACATTCGAAAGACGGATAAACGCTCCTTTAGAAAATTTAGAACCACGGCCTACACGTCCACGGTGAAGTTTAAAGATGTCAAGTCCGACGTACCGCTGGAGAATGCAGAAGAGTTCATCATTGATGTGTGGGATTTTTTGTTAACCACACTGAAACAGCAATGTGAAGCCAAAGAAGGCGATCGCTTGAGACTTTCCATTTATCATGACAGTCTGAAGTCACCCGTTTGGATCGAGTTTAGCAGCCCATCAGAATTAACACCTTCCAAAGTCATTCATTAGATTGAACACATGCAGCAGTCCAACGACAAGTTTCACATCACCGATGGAAACGCGACACTGTTCATGACCCACGTGTCTATTCCCAAAGGGTCGGGAAGCAAAAAGGTCTTATTGGTAGACGACCTTCGCAGCATCAAAAAGAGACTCGTCCGAATTAACAACCCCCAAAACAAGTTGTGTTTAGCCCGTGCCATCGTGGTGGGACGAACGTATGCTGACAAGAACGACACAGCATAATGGAAAAGAGCCTGGGAGAACATTCGAAAATCGAACCGAGACAAACAACAAAGAGAAGCAGAACTCCTGTTACAGCAAGCACGGATATCCAAAGACACACCCTGTGGTATTCCTGAAATGCAAAAATTTCAAGACGTCTTAGCTCCACGCTATAACTTGAAATTGCACCCTCAAGAAGTACGTGGACCTCTGTTGTTTCGAGGCAAAGATTTCAAAGACGGAAAATACATTCACGTCTATCATGACGATGAACATTTCGATGCCATTACCAGTATCGCTCCATTCCTGGGATACAGTTATTGCTGTGAGAAATGTGACTATGGCTATAACAATCGAGAGCAACACAGGCATTGAGGATCGAAATGCTCAGGATGTTTGGCCTCTCAACCCTGTCTTGACGAAGGACAACAACGGGTGGTTTGCTTAGCTTGTCAGCGCACTTTTGTCAGTTCTACCTGTTACAAAGAACATTTGAAGACGCGAGGTTCACAGCGGAAAAGTGCTTGTCAACTCCTGAAATTGTGCCCTACTTGTGGACACGTCATACGTACCAATAGTGCCAAGGCTGACGTATATTCAGGAAAGAAACGTTATCACATTTGTCACCAAATCGTGGACTTGGAACACAAATGCTACATTCAAAAATACCATTCCAAACATGAAGAGGAAGAAGATGACAAGAAGAAAGGGAATTTCATCTTTTTCGATTTCGAATGCATGCAAGAGACCGGCATTTACATTTCTAATTTCTGCGTGGCTTATCGAGCGTGCCAGAAGTGCATCCAAGAGCCTATCTTTAGTCATTGCCCTCACTGCAACAAGATTCCTGAAGGGCGTGATGAAATGTTTCGGAGACCGAACACGCTGACCGATTTCGCCCAATGGATCTTAGACCCTATCGACGAGACATGGTGCCAAGAGGACATCGAACGTTACGGAGATTACCATCTCCATGACACGATGGACAATTTCTTTTGAAACGTCCTAAAGTGACTTTGAACGGAGCCAAAATCATCTCCATACAAGTGGGACAAGTGCAGTTTAAAGCTTCGACGAGTTACTTGGCCATGCCTTTGAGCCGAATGCCTAAAACGTTTGGAATGACAGAAATGGCCAAGGGCTATTTTCCGCATTTTTTCAATACCGAAGCCAATCAACACGCCGTTCTACCCCATTTGCCTGATGCTCACTACTACGACCCCGACAACATGCGCATCAAACAACGAGAAGCTTTCTACGCTTGGTACCATACTCAAGCCTTGGATCCCTTCGACTTTCAGGAAGAAATGTTAAAGTATTTTCGTTCCGACGTGGGCATTACTGTGGAAAGTTTCGAGAGAATTATTCATGGAACACGGAGGGATCGATCCTTTGAAAGAAGCCTGCACCATTTCCAAAGCGTGTTCCTTAGTGTACGTCCAACGATTCATGGAAGAAAACACCCTGGCTGTCATCTGCCCTCAAACAACGAACTTTGTCAAACGTCAGTACTCGGTCAAAGCCCTACGCTGGCTACATTATTTGTGCGACAAGGAAGACAAATGGATCCAACACGCCCGAAGCGGAGGAGGTGAAAAGACCATCGGAATATATTCGGTGGATGGCTGGGACTTAGAAAACCACAAGATCATGTGTGAGTTGAACGGTTGCTTATTTCACTGATGTCCCATCTGTTACCCTCAACGTGGCACTAAAAATCAGTTCTTACAACGTACCATGGAAGACATGAACCAGGCCACCTGTCAGCAGCGCTTGAAGTTAGAACAGCAAGGATACCAAGTGGTGGAAATGTGGGAACACGAATAGGATCACCGTTTGAAAATCGATCCCGAGTTTAAAGGTATCGTGGAAAGTTATAAGCTGGTGGACCCACTGAACCAGCGGGACAGTTTGTTTGGAGGACGGACGAATGCCACCTGTTTGCTGTACCATGTCGACGAGGAAAAAGGAGAAGAAATCAAATACTTGATCGTGTGTTCACTGTATCCTTACGTGTGCAAATACTGTCACTTTTCCGCAGGGCACCCGCGTTTGCTGATGGAACACATCGGCGTAGAAAACATTCGACAATACGAAGGATTGATTAAGTGCAAAGTCTTGCCTCCCACGGACTTGTACCATCCCGTCTTACCTCACCAGTGCCAACGAAAACTGATGTTTCCCTTGTGCCGTACTTGTGCCGAAACGTGCAGCCCAGACCAAACTTGTCAGCACACCCAAGAAGAATGCGCCCTGACGGGAACGTGGGTCAGCGTGGAATTGTTCAAAGCTCTGGACCTGGGATACCACTGTTAGAAGTGTACGAAATTTACCACTTTCCCAAGAGAGAACAATACCACAAGGGTGATGAGTCTCAGAAGGGCATTTTCTCGGACTACGTGGATGCCTTTTGGAACTGAAACAAGAATCCAGTGGCTATCCTTCCTGGTGCTACACTCCCGAAGACCAAAAGAAATTCAAAGAGAAATACTGTGAGCAGGAAGGCATCCCTTTCGACCATATCGAGAAAAACGAAGGAAGGCGATCGCTTGTCAAAGTGATGCTAAATTGCTTGTGAGGCAAAATGGTACAACGACAGTGTTTACCCAAGACAGAGTATTTGACAGAACCTTCCCGCTTCTTCCAGATGATTCACGACAAAACCAAACACATGAAACACGTGGACATCCTTCGTGAGGACTTGATCCTGGTTAATTACGAAGAAGAACTGGACTTTGTAGAAGCCGACGAATTTGGAAATGTCATCATTGCGGCCTACGTGACAGCTCATGCTCGCTTAAAATTGTACGAAGCTGTACACCAGTTAGGAGATCGTGTGCTGTACTTTGACACGGTGAGTTGCATCTACATCGATAATCTGGGTCAACCTCACCCTGACAGCGAGGGAGACCGTTTAAGAGCCTGGATGAACGAGACGACAAGATTCTAAGTTTTGCATGTGGCGGTCCTAAAAATTACGGCTACGAATACCGTGACCAACAAGGAGAAGTGCACACCGTGTGTAAAGTGAAAGGATTGACTCTGAGTTATCGCACCAGTCAAGTAGTGAACTTTGGGGTACTGAAAGAAGCCTTGCAGTGTGGAAAGGATCAATATTTTAAAGTGACCACCTACCAACCTCACAAGATTGTACGTTTAGCCATACACCAAATCGTCAGTCGGTCTTTGGAAAAGTGTATCAAATCATGTACCAGAAGCGAGTGTGACTTCCCAACCACTTCAATTTACCGTAAAGACACGCTGATATTGCTCGACATATAAAAAGGGAAAACGTCCAAGACCGATAGTTCATTGTAACTACAAAGACCAATAGTCAATTGCTCCCATCCCTAATAAGATTGCAGCGTCCTTGTTGACCCCTTCTCTCACACCCCAACGAGAAGAACTTAAAGCATGGGTTAAAAAGATGATGTCCACTCCTCCTTCGACAGATGTGAAAAGGAAAGAAGGGAAACCAGAAGTTAAAAAAGAAAGGAAGACGAAAGCCATCTAATTACCATAACCACCGCCACCACTATCCTCGACTTCTACTCCCGTGGCACATCGGACACGTAAAGCCGTTTCCAAACCACCACCTTTTGCCATCAAAAGTATCATCAGCGAAGAGTGGGTGACTTATTTAAAAAAATGGAGAATGTGTTAGACAGCATTTACTACGATAAAGCCCATCCTGCAGGTTTGGAGGAGTTCAGAAATTGTATCATGCTGCCAAAACTCGACTGAAAAGTGTCCGTTTACCTCAAGTATCACCCGGTTTATCATGGGATGTTCTACTTAAAACATGTCATGTGCAACTCAAGCATTTCACCGACCCAGACATGTTATTGTTTACAGAGCAGATGGTGCGAGGGGGAATCTCCGTTGTCACCAAAAGCATGCCATCGCCAACAACAAATACATGTACAACTAAGATCCCAATAAACCTTCCGCATATGTCATTTATCTCGACGCCAACAATCTCCACAGGTGGATTTCACTTGATATTGGGTTAACAGTTTATGCAGGAACGTGCTGACGGTTATGTGGACGACATTGGCTATTTTGTCGAAGTCATGTGTTTAGGCTATGGGAGGCTAGCTCTTCTTCCTAGCCAACTATTGGTATTTCACTATCAACATACTGCAGAGTAACTATGGAAGGTGTACATGCCTGACATCAATTTCAAGAACAACACAAGTCTGAAACATCTAGTTCACACATATATCCATATCTTTAATTAGTAAACAATAAAAGCTGAAAAAGTCACACCATAGCCTTAAGTTAAGAAATTTGCCAGGGGCCAATTTACGAAACTGTACCCTGCCACCTAAACACGTGGGTTTGGGGCAAGTAGAATATCTCAAAAACGGCTTGGATGGCAACTATTTTCAATTGCATCAGCCTCTTTAGTACACACTGTTTTGCAGAATTATCATCTAGGAAAAGGGCTTGTGTTTGCACTGTGAGCATCACATGGTGTCAAAAATGACCTTCGGACATGAAAGTTGTAGGTATAAATTTGGGGTTGGGGTGCATAAACTTCTTCTGCTATGGACTGCCATTGACTTCTCTGGTCAAATGAATAATATTCTTATGCTTTGTTTTAATATAGGTATCTAAAAATATGGACCTTTCTGACCTCACTTGTGTATTTGTTGTTTTATGATTTTTTGTACTAGGTCACTGATTGCGGCATTAAATTTGTACATAAAAACTGGCCCCTGCCCCCATAGAAAAATGTGTTAATTCAACAGGAAGTCAGAAATATTGTCATGAGATGCACTAGATTTTTAATCTGGAAGTTGATCAATGAGTGATTTCAAAGTTGTATTTACCGAAACAAAATTAGAGTGTCAATGTTCCTATTTTGCACATTGATGTTCCGTAAGCTGAGGCGCTGAATGAAGGTCAATACACCAATTGGCCTAGTCATGGCGCTGTTTTCGTATTTGTTTATGACACAGTTTCTTACGGCGCTTGTACTTAATTCAGCCTTGTGCTAAAAATAAAGCATGATGTCATATGGCTGCGGCCATATTGTTTTCGGACAAAGCCGCTAGCGACGCGTAGTAACACGAATGCTGGCAGCTTTTTGAAATTTATAAACAAGCTGTATATTCTTCTGGAAAAGTAATTATTTAATATGGTGACCACTGAGCATTGTTTGCTATGGTTCATGTACAAGTGATTCGAGGTACCAGAAAGATGGTGTTTGGTTTATTGGATTTGGACACGGTTTTCCAAAGCCTGACAAGGAGAAAGGTGTATGCGATGGGTACATCATTGCGACCGACGTGATTTTACCATTAAAAAAAAAATGTGACGAAGGATACATGTATATGCAGTTTGCACTAACTAAAGATATTGCCAAGCATAGGAAACATGTTGAACGGTTCATTGAGAGAATTAAGAAATTTAGACAGTTACAGAAAGTAATCCCACTCAGTATTCAGTCTGCTTTTCTCAATGTGTATTTTTTATAGGTTGTTTAGTCAATTTTCAAAATCCTCTTGTGCAGTAATTACAATCAAAGAAGTTTGTATTATTCTGAAATTCAACATACATATGCAGACAATAAAGTTATTTTGACATGTACTTCCCAGTTGTTTGTAAAATGTGTATCATTTTAAGGCTAACTGTCATCGTTAGAGACAGCTGTTTTTGTATTACTTTTTCTATCAGCACATTCAGACAATTATACTTCCAGACAAAATGTAATTATATACTTTTTCAATTAAGAAAATGTGTTATACACATAGCATAAATATATGACATGAAAATAAACATAAATTTTCTATCTTTTTTTTAACATTGTTACCAATTTATACATGAGACTCAGAAAAGGGGTAATGAAATCACTAATGCATATTACCAAAACAACCAACATTGATATATTTCTTCATCAAATATCTTGAATATATCTGCCAAATTTGTAGAATGATACACGAGCCATATTTAATTTAACTCTTTTTATACCTATATACATTAAAATAAACATTCACTACGCAGAGTTTAAATTGATGCACAAAGCAAAATAGAAATGGTAACTGTGCTACATGTACATTCCTCTTTCTTTACATGTTTAAAACATCAATCACATATAACAACACTTCATTCAGACGATTTAATTGGGGGCAGTTCCCTTGGAATTTTCATCTCAAAATATTCAGGGCATATGTATTGGTGATGAAACTCTATCAACTTGTGCATAATACTGTTCCAAAAAGATTCATCAAATCTGGTCCTAAGAATTACACAGTCTACATCTGACTAAACCACAAAATCACACCAGGGAACATTCATCGCAGTCATCTGCAATAATAATAATAATAATAATAATAATAATAATAATAATAATTAGAAGAATAACAACAGCAAAAATAATCATTAACACATATAACAATAACTTTTATTACTTACATATACATGCAATTATGATAAAATTACCGGGATTATTTGCGATAATAATAATAATAATAACAACAACAACAACAACAACAACAACAACAACAACAACAACAACAACAACAATAATAATAATAATAATAATAATAATAATAATGAGTAGAAGAATAATAATAGCAAAATAAAAACATCAGATAACAGTAACTTTTATTACTTATATATCTATTCAACTATGACAAAATTACCGGGATTATTTGCGATAATAATAATAATAATAATAATAATAATAATAATAATATCAATAATGAAAGGATAATATAAGCACTGGAACAATAACAACAATAATAACAATAACAATAATAAATTGCACTTGTAAATTTGAATATCAGCGTAATGGTGGGTGTTATGTGGTGCCTTGTTGTTCAAACGGTACAAAACCATACAAGAATGTACAGTTATAAATCAAACACATGTCACAGTGACTTCTGGTTTGTATGATTAATGTATACATAAAATATACTGCAGATAGGAAAAAAAATCGACATTTCTGTTATTTACAACACTTTGCATACAGTAGAGTACTGAAAATACAAGATACAAAATGCACGATTGAAGAAACGATCGTAGTCCAGAAAACATAAATACACTAGGTCCCGACATGCATAGTATTTGTTTTGACTCACCTTTTAAGCAGTATGCTTCTTTTTTTGTTTTTGGGCAGGCCTCGACATTCTAACCATCGCTGTAACTGAATATTGGAATGCTCATCTATATTTGGATGAAAAAATTTAGCGCCTGGTACATTGTTTTCAGTAAGAACAATAATACGGAAAGTATCACTGGTTGCCATTACGCTGGTTCGCCTTGTCCGAAAATCTATTTTTAGAAACTGATGTCACTGCGTGTGACTTATCGAAGAGGTAAAAAGTACCAGCGCCATTAAAGACATGCAGACATTGTTTGACTTAGGAACTTGCTGGATCCTTTGTCTGTCTAACTCCCCTGGCACAAACTTTCCTATAATTAGCAAATCTAAATAGAAGAACTTAGAAATTTTCATATCTGCTATTGTCTATGTCACTTATTGATTATAAATTATATTCATAACAAAGTGTATATGCAAGAATTCTATATATTACCTAGGCGTTGACTGACGTATATGTGGACGATAGTAGACCGCATGTGCAAAGAATCCGGATCGTTATAATCAATATTTTTACTATCTCTGTCTCCCTCTCTGTCTTGTATTATAGAATTAAATGATCATGGTTGAGTATTTATCGATGTGCAAATTTTACCTAATCACTCACAAAGTAAATAAAGTCCGAAGGACTTTATGTTAACTTTGTGAGTGATTAGGTAAAATTTACATATCGATAAATACCCAGCCATGATCATTTAATCCTTATAATTCCAGTTTACTTCCTTTCTAGCATCAGATCAGCATATTTAATCAACGAAACATTCACTTTATGTAGATCGACGCTTTCTTTCATTAACTCTTAGCTGCGATAGAATACATAGCCCGATCTTTGCTAGCGAAGATTCTCGATCCTTTGTACAGTGATATGGGGTAGAATGCCATAGTGGGTCATGCCAGTGATAGATTGTTATGATCATTATTTTAAAAAATTTAAAAATGGTTGTCGCGGTTAAACCAGGATAAATATTCCTTTTTTTCGAAAATTACGCTTGCGTATGGCACGTGTTGTTATCATCATCATCATCATCATCATCAATCCCTTAACCCAAGAGGTCGTTGGGGCACCACAGTTGACTTTGCAACCAATTCTCTCCGTCTTTCCCTGTTCTCTACTGCCCTTTGGGAATCTCCAAATCCCATGCCTGTCCACTCCTTAATGTTGTCTTCCCACCTCTTTTTCTGTCTGCCTCTTCGTCTGCACCCTCGCACTATACCTTGTTTTTGCCAGTCCAGATGATGTTGAGACATGACTGTACCACTTCAGTATGCGTTTTTTACAATGGTTAAGGGGTCTCCATAGAATCCAATGGCTCGTTGGATCCTGTTGCGGACTTATTTGTTGGTTACATGGTCAATGTATGAGATGCCCAAGATCTTGCGGTAGCGTCTCATTTCCTTATTTTGGAACCAAAAGCAGTGTTGATATTTTTCCATATTGGTCTCAACCTTGTTATTGCTGCTGTTGTCTGGGCAATCCTGCAAAGTAGTTCTGGTTTGGAGCCCTCATCTGTGATAATTGATCCCAAGTACTTGTTGTTATAGTAACGTTGTTTTTACTTTCTACGCATTTCGATCTTTCAAAAGTAAAATCGTGTCTATTTTTAGTGAGATCCCTTGTTTGACATATGACCTTGACCCTTAATAACCATTGCTGTAACAAGTTGTCGAGGTGAAATGCAATAATTTCCGAAGATTGGCTTGTAAAGCTTACCACACGCCTTCGTCGGCAAAAATGATGAATGGTGGAGTGCAGGAAGGTCTGTGCAATTACATTTTGACTTATAACGGTCTATTTTAATCTGTGGTTTGTAAATTTTGATTGGAAATCACAGAAATGGGTGGGTGGGTTTTGTTGTTGTTATTATTAGGGTCTAATGGGTTGATATAGATAAAACTTCACATAAAAAGGACATGGTAGTCCGCAGAATTTATCGATGTGTAAAAAAAATATCAGTTCAGTATCACGTGACCGTTTACATCCAATCAAATTGCAGAAAACGCGTTAAATTCATAACAATTGGAATTTTATATATATATATATATATATATATATATATATATATATATATATATATATATATATATATCCTGAAAACAGGAAATACATATTATAGTCCTACTTTATTTTTTTGGCGTTTTCTGTCCTCGATAAGGATGCTCCTCATGCAGGTACATTATACTTTGTAACGCAAGTCAAAAAGTATAATTTACCTACGTGAAGAGAAAATATGAAGAGAAAGTGAGAGCGCTAGCTACAAAGAGTAAAGCATGAATATATTCATTACATTTTGTACAATGAATTCAGAGAGAGAGAGAGAGAGAGAGAGAGAGAGAGAGATGTCGATTGTAACGATGCCAAATATGTGCATTTGTATGTGCTTTTATTACAATGTACATACATCTATAAATGGAACTTTTTTGCCGATCGAGGCAGAAACATTGAACAGAACAACGGAAATACTTCCACTCTGTTCTTGCAGTACAGAAGTGAAGGTTTCGTGCAACTTCATTCCTTTTATGTAACATACACAATACAAATTGTATTGCATGGGATGGAGATTAAAGAGATTGTGGCATTTTATTTATTTTAACGCGTAGACCCTTCACGTACGCATTTTAGCAAAATGTGTGCATACGTTTTTCAACTTTGAGATGTACACTGGCATTAACACGATTTAGACAAATTTGTACATGGGCAAATTTGTGATTTGGTTGTTGTAATCTGTCGGCCAGTATCACCCATAATAATAATTCATGCTTGCAAGGCCTTCTTATAGTAATAATGTCAACTTTAATTGCCATTTTCACGTTGCTGTTGACATATCCTTTTTATTGAGCTTACAGCCTAAATATGCTATCATTTATTAAATCATTGAAATATAAGTATTATGTCATTGTTATTGTCATCAAGTACGTGTGTGATGCAAATGATTCTATACTTAAGTTTCGTATTTTTATACGGATTTTTAATAATCTGCGATATGTGCATACGCATACGACAGTAGTAATAGGGGATACCGTAGCGACAATGGGAATTAGCATTACAGAACCCCCTGGGACCGTATAGCCCCAAGAAATAAAAGCACAGCCTGGGACCGTATAGCGACAATGGAAATTGTGTAGAGTGACTAGCACACCCTGGGACTGTATAGCGACAATGGAAATTTGGTAGAGTGACTAGTATACCCTGGGACTGTATAGCGACAAGAGGAATGGAACAGGTGGCATGACGTCACACTGGTAACAATGTAGCAAAAAGAGGAGTACTGTGACGTCAGGCTACCTCAGAGAGGGCTATAGACAAACACGAATCAAGAGTATTCGTGTATAAAAAGAGTAAGGGTTTTATATATTCGTTTGGGTTGGAGACAAAATGAAAATTAAGATCTTTTCGAGGCATTGGAAGTGGCCTTGAAAAGGGCCTTTGGGTTCTTCTTCTTTTATCTTCTCCAGTTCTTCTACCAGTTCCTGACTTTTTGAATAATTCCGTTCTTCTTTTCTTTCTCTGGCATCCAGTCAGGATGACCCATAGCTCTAAATTTCTCTTGCACTTTTATCCAATTGTTGTTAAGTCTGTCAAACTCTTCTTTCTTCTTTTTGTTTTCCTTTTCCTTCCTCTCTTTTGCCCAGGTCTCCTTTATCTTCTTCACTTCTTCTTCCAATACCTTTTTCATCAGGTCTTCCGCTTTCTTTACATTTTCTAAGCCTTTTTCTACAAAAGTCCATTCTGTTAAAATGAATGTGTCTTCCAAAAAACACCTTATTTTGGTGACAACATCAAGGGTCTGCTTCAATGTGCCTACTCTGACATATTTTGGATAGTTTAAGCCTCTAAACTTATCCGCTTCCTCCACTATTATGCCTTGTAGTTCATAACTTGCTACTTTCATACTTGTCATAAAGCCTAGGCTGACTTCAAACCTCCACTCCATTTGAAGTCTTTCCATCTCTTCTATCAGGTCTTGGGTTATGGAGAGCATCCTAACATTCTCTATTTCTTCAGGCTTCGGTATCAGGTTTAGCCTGACACGATGTAAATTGACGTAAGCTTCGTTCAGCTGGGCTAGTCTGGAAGGCATCTTCATAGGTTGACGAGTCAACAGTGAATGGTCAGACTGACTGACTGACTGGATTATAGTCGCATGTGCACAATGTGCTTCGCGACTGGTTATAGCCCTAGGCTGGGCCCTCGGAGGTGTGGGTATGGTGCCACCACTGGCTGTCAGAGCCCTAGGCTGGGCCCTTCGAGGTGTGAGTATTGTGCCCTCACGTCCTCCTAGGGGTTATGAGTATGGTGCCATCATAACCCCCTAGTTTGTTTTCAGTTCGTATACCCAGCAAGCCGACATGTCCGTAACGAGGCAAAGGCGGAAAGAGACCCGGAAAGGGCAGCGCAGAAACGGCCCGAAAGCCCCAGGGACAGCCACACAGGGAACACCAAGACCCGCAACCATGCGCCCCGACCTAACGGCGAGGTCGGGTTTACTGTCACATCTAGTCCAGTTATTCTAATGGACTTCCTTATACCAATGTTGTGTGAGCCACTCATTCAATTGGTAAAGCAATCGTTGAGTTTTAATTTTGGTGGATTGGGTATTATTGTTGAATTTGAATTTTGCGTACATAGTGTACTTATCCGTTTTCCGAAAGTTTGTATCAATCTGGGGAAGGTTTGCTCTTCCATTTTTATTATCTTAATTTGGTGACTAGGCAGGTTTTGTTTTTTGACGACGAGGCGGAATCGTAAGGATCACGTTTGTTTTGGTAGCGGGCCTTCATGAACCAAATTGAAGACCCTTGGTTTTGTTTTTAACTTTAATTGGGGTCCATATGAGCTGGGTACTGCAATATCTCCTTCTTGCGAGGAGTAATTGCAACTCGATATGGATGCGCTGTGTTTGTCCGATAGGGTTTTGTGGGGCAGCAGGTAGAGCTCCCTGGACTGCCCCTTGCCTTTGAGTTTGTCCGTACCAGGGCACGCTATGCTTGTCCGGTGGGGTTGGGGATTTGTGTGGCAGCAGGAAGGCCTACCTGGACTGCCACTTGCCTTTGTTATTGTCCGCTCGCTTGTCCGGTTTCGCTATGCTTGTCCGAAATGCTTGTCCGGGTGTGCCATGCTTGTCCGGTGGGGTAAGTTGGGGTTTTGTGGGGCAGCAGGTAGTGCGACCTGGACTGCCCCTTGCTTTGATGGTTGTCTGGCAATTTGAGTTAAGTAGTTATAATCTTTTCAGATTGGCATGTTAGTTATAATCTTTTCAGATAGGCAAGTTATCAATCTTTTCAGATTGGCAGATGTTGACATCTTCTGTAGTGGTTAGCTGCGATCGAGTGAAAATGTGCATCTTTTCTCTGCACATTTTTCCTTTTCTGTTCTCGATTGCTGGTAGACTCCAATGGTGTAGAGCGGGTGATCCTTTGGTCCGTTCTGGCAAGTTGTTGATCTTTTCTGCAGTTGCTCTGTGTAGTAGTGTCCGTCTGTATTAGTAATGTTTCTTTTTTCTTTCTTTTTTTTTTTTTTATTTTAATTTGTGGGTTTTTATTTTGTTGGTTTACATTTTCCTCTTTATTATTTAATTATTTCCTAAGTGAAATGGGGTTGTTTAAGTATAAGGAATTGAGTTATTTTATTATTTTGATTTAATTCTACGATGGATTCTGCATTGTGGTTGACCGTATATATCCTCTAACCTTATGTTTAAAAGCCGCTTCTATAACGTTGTTTTTGTACGTCCTTAGCGCTGTTCTACGACAAGTACTTTTAGTGTGGGAAACTGGAGATTCCATGCCGTACAGTTCAATATGCTTGTATTCAGGTAGCGGTTTAGTGCCTAGTCTTGTTATCAGCAATAAGATGACTCATTGATGGGTGGATACAATTGACTTGCGGGGTTCGTCCTGCTACTGCGCTGTATACTGTATAGTGTTACAATCCTCTTGGGGTGCGCTATTTAGGGCATGTTACTATTAATGAAAGTGGTACCTAGATTAAATATTGATCGGATACAGCTTATTTTGATGTTTTCTGAATTAGTAATCGAAAGATTTGTGAATTGCAATTGAGTTTTAAGTATGTTAAGTTTGTAGCATGAATGTGGTGTGTGTTAATAATAAATGAATTTCTTAATTTTAGACTAAAAGCAAGTGCAGTTTGGTTAACTAAACGCGATTTGGAAGTAGATTTACGTTTTATATTAGTTTTAATGTAGCATAAGTATTAATGTTTTATATATAAGGGTTTTTTTCCCCTTGCGGGAGAGTATTAAGTAGACGGTGAGATAACAAATGTCAAGTTTAGTATTTATATAGTGAATTTATTAATATTAAGGTGGATATTTACCTTGCGCTGTAAGCCAGTCCTGTTTTATTGAATAGACGAATTCAACCTAATATTGCGTTTGTTTTAAATGGAAATCAGATTAAGTTTAGTATTAGTTAAAATAGGGTGAATATTAGTAGTGATAGTTATAATATGAATTCTTTACCTTGCGCGATGTGTGTGTTGTGTAGTTTGTCTAGTCCAGTCCGTGGTCAGTTTTTCCTTTGTTCCTTTGTTCTGGGGAGTGACCCCCTGCAGCTGCAGCCATGTGCTCGGCGTGTACATTGCTGTTTGTAGTCCTAAAATGCCAGTTTCGGTGATATCCTTAGATAAATTCCATGCATGTATCCTTTTCATCTGTTTTGTTGTTTTTCTTCAGTCCCTTGAAGTGCAGCTTCAATGTATTTTGCTTCCATGTATTTGTAGAACTCAGCAGCAGCGTGGCGCACGTCCGTCCTCCCCCGCATCTTGCGATGATGATGATGTTGATGAACCGAGGTCAGACTGACTGACTGACTGACTGGATTATAGTCGCATATGCACAATGTGCTTCGCGACTGGTTATAGCCCTAGGCTGGGCCCTCGGAGGTGTGGGTATGGTGCCACCACTGCCTGTCAGAACCCTAGGCTGGGCCCTTCGAGGTGTGAGTATTGTGCCCTCACGTCCTCCTAGGGGTTATGAGTATGGTGCTATCATAACCCCCTAGTTTGTTTTCAGTTCGTATACCCAGCAAGCCGACATGTCCGTAACGAGGCAAAGGCGGAAAGAGACCCGGAAAGGAGGCAGCGCAGAAACGGCCCGAAAGCCCCAGGGACAGCCACACAGGGAACACCAAGACCCGCAACCATGCGCCCCGACCTAACGGCGAGGTCGGGTTTAATGTCACATCTAGTCCAGTTATTCTAATGGACTTCCTTATACCAATGTTGTGTGAGCCACTCATTCAATTGGTAAAGCAATTGTTGAGTTTTAATTTTGGTGGATTGGGTATTATTGTTGAATTTGAATTTTGCGTACATAGTGTACTTATCCGTTTTCCGAAAGTTTGTACCAATCTGGGGAAGGTTTGCCCTTCCATTTTTATTATCTTAATTTGGTGATTATGCAGGTTTTGTTTTTGACGACGAGGCGGAATCGTAAGGATCACGTTTGTTTTGGTAGCGGGCCTTCATGAACCAAATTGAAGACCCTTGGTTTTTTCCCTAACTTTATTTGAAATCCATATGAGCTGGGTACTGCAATATCTCCTTCTTGCGAGGAGTAATTGCAACTCGATATGGATGCGCTGTTTGTCCGATAGGGTTTTGTGGGGCAGCAGGTAGAGCTCCCTGGACTGCCCCTTGCCTTTGAGTTTGTCCGAACCAGGGCACACTATGCTTGTCCGGTGGGGTTGGGGATTTGTGTGGCAGCAGGAAGACCTACCTGGACTGCCACTTGCCTTTGTTATTGTACGCTCGCTTGTCCGGGTTCCGCTGTGCTTGTCCGGAAAGGTTGTCCGGGTGTGCCATGCTTGTCCGGTGGGGTTAGTTGGGGTTTTGTGGGGCAGCAGGGAGTGCGACCTGGACTGCCCCTTGCTTTGATGGTTGTCTGGCAATTTGAGTTAAGTAGTTATAATCTTTTCAGATTGGCAAACGGTATGTTTATATACTTCAAGCACGGACGTGAAAGAAAACATCCCTTAAAATAACTTCACATCACAATCAAAACAGAGGGGAAGAAATAACCCCAATATCTACTATCAACATAGGAGGGAAGAAAATAACCCCAATATCTACTATCAATACTGAAGGAAAGATGAAAAACCCATTATCTGTTATCAACACAGAAGGGAAGAAAATAACCCAGCGGCTTCTGCTATCGGTACTGGTAGTAGTGGTTGTGGTTGTTGTTGACGTTGCTGTGGTGGTGCTGCTAGTAGCTGTGGAGGCATCCTCACCTCAGGCTTGACCTCACATACAGGCCTAAGGAAGAGGCGAGACAGGATCATTTGTTTCTTTTCCTTTCCCTTTTCGTTCTTCTTTTTTTCCTCTCTTCTTCTATTCTGGCATCCTCACCTCAGGCTTGACCTCACATACAGGCCTAAGGAAGAGGCGAGACAGGATCATTTGTTTCTTTTCCTTTCCCTTTTCGTTCTTCTTTTTTTCCTCTCTTCTTCTATTCTGGCTTCATCCTGGATCGCCTCCATGGCCAGCTCAAGTAGGCGCCTGGCATACTCCAGGTGCATCTGAAGCTCCAATAGTTTTGTGATTCTGCTCATCATCTAAGTTAATGAGTGACCACTGGGTAGCTAGACTGCCGAACTCTCTGCTTCATATCCCCGAAGCGCGGACGTGAAGGAAAACATCCACTTACACCAAAACTCACAACACACACTATACTATCCATCACATTGAACGTGCGGACCTAAAAGAAACACACATGTTCACTGTTTTACCTACAAACACATACCCACTATCTGACAAGCCAGGGAAATGAAGTGCTAATAGGCATACTTCTGTTTTTGACATAAAAGAGAGAGAAAGGAAGTGCTTATAACCCCACTTCTATTTTTTAACTTACAGTCAAGCACATAAGGACAGTTATATAGTTTGGCAATTTGACTAGTATCTCTTTTTGAGATGGTTGGGGGTAACCCTGAAAAGGGCTGTTGTGTTGACGGAGGTGATGGCAATCTTTTATCGTCTAAAATTGTGTCCCCGTCTGGCTGCAAGCTCTCCTACAGGATAGAGTCTGCTTGTTCGGAAAGAGAAGGAGAACTCTTTCGTGTCTACATGGCAGTCGACAAAACCTCTGTCTGGCTCCTGCTGCTGTTGATACTGCTGTTGCCCTTCTCTCTGCTGTTTATGAAGTCTGTACTTCTCCGTCCATTCTGCTTGTTCCTTTCTGATTTCATCTCTGAACAACTCATCTGTCACGTCTTGGGCTATATTTAACATCCAGACATTCTCTATCTCATCAGGCTTGGGTAACAGGGTTTGCTTGACACGATGTAGATTCACATAGGCTTCATTCAGCTTGGATATTCTTGAAGGCATCTTCATAGGTGAACGATTCAAACATAGATGGCCAGACACACAAGAGAGAGAGAGAGAGAGAGAGAGAGAGAGAGAGAGAGAGAGAGAGAGAGAGAGAGAGAGAGAGAGAGAGAGAGAATTTGTATTAAACTGCCGTGCGCACGAATTGTGCATGTGCCAGTATTTTATGTATGCAAAGCATACTCTTAATTTTATCCTGGGGGAAGGAATAAGAGCCTCATCCCCTAGGCGTTTATGGTCTCAAAGAGAGCTGTTAAATTAGCCATAAGACGTTTCTTTTAGTCATGGGACAATAAGTCCAATCGACTACACTAGCTGGTGAATTGACTTGGGTACTGACGAATAAAGTGCGAAACTTTTAAACTCATCAGCACACTCTTCAATAAAAGAGGAGACTCGTTGGCATGCAGGTATTACCGGACTATCTTTCTTCGTCCATTTTACTGGTCTCCAGTCCGCCCTTGCAGCATGTTACACCATGCACCCACATGCCACTCCGCCATAGCACCAGCTAGGGGCTATTGCTTGAGTGGGAATGGACTCAGCACACGATCAAGCATAATGGAGTTTCGAATCTAAAGTGTTACCAACAGATGTCAACCAAGCAGTATGAGATGTCTGTCGCCATTGATCGGCGACTATGACGTCTCATTCGGGCACCTGGTGTTTGGACGGAAAAGGAGTATGGAAAAGGAGGAAAGTGACACGGTAACCGGTGCGAAGCGTAGCCATGGATGTTATGAACGCCCCAAAGCGCCGGCCGTACTTGGTTCAGATCTAGTCCAGTTGTACTAATGGACAAACCTAATACCAATAATGTGTAAGCCACTTGTGCAATTAACAGAATCCATTAAATCTTAAAATTTTCCTATCACCTATCAAGCCAATCATTCTAGTACATAGTGTAAATAACACACAAGTCCCTAACAAATTTAAATACTAAAATGTCAATGTGACACAATAAAAGTTTGTTCACTATTAGGTATACAGAAAATGGTTAAATTTTTGAACGGCAGTAAAAAAAAATGTATCAAATAAGAATCATGGATTGTTCGAATTGGGATTCCTAGGTAAATTGGAATCCCGAGATAAGAGACAATTTTGGTTAGTAGTCCTAAAAAGGGCTTTTGTCTTCCTCCCATATTTGTTCAGCCGTCCTAGCCTCTCGATACCGCCGTGCCGGGAATGCCTCATATCCGTGTAAGCTGGTAAAGTAATCGGCGACATCATTAAGTGAAGACATCGGGTGATTTTTGTATGCGTGGTAATAATATCTGCGTAGGAGGTGTCTCCCGAATGACCATTGTTTTGGGTTAGGTCTCCTGGTCCTAAGTGACTTCCAAGCCATGTATGAGACCGCGCTGATAAAATTCCCAGCTTTATTAATATCAGTTGCATCCTCTTGTAGTCCCAGGTTATGAACCCTAGCGGTGTCTTCGTCCAATTCCTCCTCTGATTCAATTTCTGTCTCCTCTGTTATACTGTCCTCTTTAATTTCTTCCTCCTGGACTGTAGATGATGTTTTGCTAGGCGGCGATTTGGCTACCACACTTGAGAAAGTCTCCTTTGTTTGTTGTTGTTGAATAGGATTGAAGTGTGGGGGTGAGGGAGGTGGTGTAGAATGTGTAACCTCAGTTATCTTCACTTGTGGAGGTTGAATGAGTGGAGGTGAATCCGGTTGATTGGGTTCTATATGGTCCGAATGTGAAGGCCTGCGGGGATGATTCTTGTAGGATGGTCGACGCCGGTTCTTTCGACGACCTCCATTGAATCCCTGGTGCCCGATTATATTGTCCTCAATTTCTGAAGTTTCTTTCTCCCAGATGAGCAGAAGAGTCGTGCGCTTCTCTTGCGCACGTAAACTCCAACCTGAGACTATACTGAGTCCCAAACCCTGGAGGGCACTCAGTGCTATAGCTGGTATAAGTTCCATCGCTAGCGCTCTCTTCGTAGTTACGTGTTACTCCTGTGTTCGCTGTCGACTATGTTCAGACTGGAGAGAACAGCGATTTATATGGCTCAAACGCGGACGCGATAGAAAACATCCCTACTGGGTTTTAGTGTCTGCACGCTATGATAGCTGATTTCATGGTGAGGGGTAGAGAGAAGTCAGACAAAATGCATAGTCACAGTGTTTTTTGAAAACAAACGACACATTTTTTTTAAAAACACATTTTTTTATTCAAACGACCAACAACTAACAATAAAACATTTTTTTTTCATACAAACAAACAAATTATTTTTGACAAGGTTGATAACGTTGTGAAAGTCATGTTAGCCTTCCACTGACAGAAGTCACTGGGCCCTTGATGTATACTACGTTTCCTAGCTAAAGACAAATGATAGCCATAACGGTCACAAAACCATCGATCTACTTTTTCATCGTTTCTAAAGAGTTACGATCAAAATAAGTCATTGAATGTTATAAGGATATCCAATACAGCGTTGATGAAGAAAATACACACAACATTGTCCACACACCATGGAATCTGTGCCTTGTAATTTCACATTACTGAATCGTGTCGTCTGAGCATTTCTTCTCATAAACTCGATGACGTCGTCCTCCAAAGACGGTAATCCATACGAATTAAAATGCTCCACACAACCATCTTCGGGGAAATAGACGGCTACCCAGTGGGTTCCTGGGAGATACCCGTTGTTCTTGTTGATGACATAAGCTTGATGATCTTTAGGTTTGCGATGAGGCAGTTCATCTTTAGCACACGCGACAGGATTCCAAGAAGCAGTGTACGAACTTTTGTTCAAAAGGTATTAAAGTTCCCAGGTATACATTTTTTTTTTCTTTTTTTTTAAAGTTATTTCACAGGTAGTGTTAAGTCATCAATTCAATCCCGACTTTTTGCTTGAAAATCTCTGACAAGTAACCGTTTCATCTCTTCGTCTCCGCACTCTGAGCCAAGACAGCCTCGATATAACGGATCTCTAGAGCAATCAGCGGAGGAGAGGAATGATCACCAAGTCTTTATACCACTGACTCAACACTGCTTCTTCTGAGATGAGACCCCAAGCATCCTCCAGATACTCGACCAATTTGTCTTCTTGACTCATCATCAAACATTTGTAGTGTTGAATTTGACTCGGATGATCGTTTTGACGTCCATAGCAATCTTTCTTGATCAATTTCTTCTGCCAGATGTTTGGCAAAACAGGACACTAAATGTTGTTCTTTTTTTGGCCATCTGGACCTCATCACTATGTCCTCTTTGTCTTTCACAGCTTCCATGATATCCTTGCATTCCATTTCCAAAGAGTCTCCATTCAAAGAGGGATAAGAGTCTTCCATAGCTTCTAATAGTCTAGAATGACTTCTCTCAAACTGTTGATTTCTGTCCTATTATCAAATTCGGCATATAAGATGACGATCAGCGTATTGTCTGCGCGTAGTGCTTCTGCAAACTGAATTCCACACGAATATGACCGGATTTAATAGGGTGGAAATGTCCCTTGCCGCTGCCTTGGTCTGGAATGGAATCAAAAGCCCACAAAGCATAACCTCCTGCATAATCTTATACGTAATGCCGTGGCTGGTGCTAGTTACTAATTGTCCGGTGGCTTCGTACAGGACAAGTATGATCTCCAGTAATTCTTCTCGTTACCAAACTTAGGTTCACAAGGTCTGGTACACGAGGTCTTGCCATCGCGACTGACTTCGACCTCGAACACTTTGTAATGCTTAAACTCAAAAGGATTTTCATTGTAGGTTCCGTTGACGGATGAATTCTTGACGATGCCAATGATTGAACGTTTGGGAAAGTGCCCTTGGAACAGATGATCTTCGATCATGGATCGCTGTTCAACGGGAATGGTGAAGGTTTTCACTTCCAGGCGTCGTATCGGATACTTGGCGGTCCTTCTGCTTAAAGTGTGATTGATGTTGTTTCCCACTTTAGGTAACACTTCCACGCGTCGCACGTAAAGTCGGCTTACTTCGAATTTGGTTTGTGTAAGTGTTATCATTTGGAGCCATCAAATAGAAAGTGGCACTGATGCGATTCAGTCTCAGGCGAATATCCACTCCATTCAGCTAACACTTCTATTGCAACCACATGTCCAAATGCAAACGATCCATCAGTTCTAAACTAAGGCTTCAAGCAGTTTTCTCTTTACGGCTGTTATAACCCACATTTTTAAGATTGGCACCTTCTGGCGCGGTTGTGTCGTTAAACTTGTTCTCGCCTGCTGTGTCAGGTTTCCATACCACCCAAGGATCCAGATGAGTATTCTTGGCCTCTTTCGAGTACGTCAAAAGATTTTCCAGGTACGCTCGGTAAGGGTAAGTATCCATGCTGCTGCTGACATGTTTGTTATTCAAGTACAAATCCAAGTCGCTGAACAAGGAAAGCATGAAATTGTTGAAGGGGCTACATTATCTTCGGCGTCTATGTGGTCATCGTTCGGTCGGTTACTTTGACTTTCAGGTACAAGTAACCGCTATTCAGATTGATGTAATCTTCGGGCTGTCCTTTGATTTCAAACTCGATGGGAGCTGAATCAGTCAAAGAGGAGACGGGGTGAAATTCTACCCTAAGGGATTCTTGCATCATCATCATGGTGGGTGGCATGGCAAACAGATCCAATTCTGACTTGGAACAGGCGCAAGACTCTCGGTGCATCATTTTGTTTCTTTCGCTCTTTGCTTTTTAATAATCAAATACGTCTAAATCATGGACGGTTCTTCTTTTCTTGGTCTTTCTAGCTCTATGGATGTGAAGTCCTCTGAAGAGGTGTCTTCGTCGTCTCTTTCTGCCCTGTCCATGCTGTGGCGTCAGAGAAGCAGGAATGCCTGGCTCAGCAATGTCCAGGGCATTTATAGTAATTTCTCGCCGACCCAAAATGTCTTTGCCAGTTTGAAGCAAGACATTTTTGCCTGCTCTCAAGAAGGCTTCCTCGGGGTTTTGTTTGTCAATGATGACATTTTTGAGAAATTATTTGCCTTGAGTCAACGCGGCATTTTCCAAGGCGTGCAATCCTTGTGTCACCATCGGTTTCAAAAAAGGGGCCACTGAACGAAACGCCGATTGCAACATACCTCCTAAACCATGTCCTCGCTGTCGAGCGACTCCTTGGTACACAGGATACATGACTTACAAGTCGTTAGACAATCGTTTTCGAAAATGGAGTTTCACCATGACTTTCCGTTTGGTGAATGAAATATTTTGTCCCAGATCTCCTTTTATAGTGATGTTTACAGTGTCGAAATACGACCTACTGACAGGTAAATAGTGAGGATGTACAAATTCGCGGTAAGTCTGATAGGTGTTTCCACCTTCCTTCTCAGCATTCGTGGCTGAATCCACTTTGAAAGGAATGACATGCAGAAACGGTACGGAGGTGTGTCCCACCACGTTGTACTCCACCACATCGGAGTGCACAAAAATGACATTTAGTCCTTGGTTCAGTTCTACAGGATATCAAAAATACTTCGCAAAATCCAGGTTGTTGCTAACGGTTGGTATGGGGTCACCTTTCTTAATCATCTTGGCGCCTCCACCCAAAATGCAAACAATTCAGGACAAAATCTAATACCTACCAGTTTGTCCTCCGGAAATTTCATCAGTAGGAAGAAGTCCTAACAGGGGGAAAATTCCTCCACGTTGTACCAACATCTTTTTCTTTTGACGGATGGGAATTTTCTTTTTGACCATTTGGCGAAGAACGGCTCGATGCTTGGCTAAGGATTCTTTCTGATGTGGAGACAAAAGGTATCGTACCTTTGAAGACATTCAGGCAACATTCGCACGGTATGGACGACGTCTTTGGAGGCAGTTTGAATCATCTGTTTTCGCATGTGTGGAGGGGTTTTGGACAGGATGGACAACACGTCCCAATGTTTGGCTAAACGAGGAGGTAGTCCTTTCTTTTTCTTTCCTTTGGGGATAGAAGAAGGATGGCTTCTGGTGGGTGATATCTTTGTTTGTTTGTTTGTTTCGGGACACACACAAAAAATACACTGACGTTGATGACTTGGCATATGCCTATCTATCTAATTTTCTGGACT
This sequence comes from Megalonaias nervosa, assembly GCA_016617855.1. Classification (NCBI taxonomy): domain Eukaryota; kingdom Metazoa; phylum Mollusca; class Bivalvia; order Unionida; family Unionidae; genus Megalonaias; species Megalonaias nervosa. The sequence continues at coordinate 124,320 of JAECUM010008963.1, forward strand.
ATCGCTTCGGCAAAAATGTGACGACCTTTCTCCTATATCGCCAAACAGTCCTCCCCTTTGGTTGCTCTTCTTTTTCTTTAGACGAGTGAGTCTTTTCTGGGGTAGATGTCAATGCTTGGCGAAGCGTTTTTCGGATGACGAGACTGTCCTTTTCTTTTCCATTTTTGGATAGAAGAACGGCGATGGTGTGCACTTCTCTGAGGGGGGATCTTTGGGAGTTCAGAAGCACAAAAATACTGATACCCATCGTTTAACCAAGGTCTTTTTATACTAGATTGCGTCACCACTGATTATCTTTACGTCGTATCAACTTGATGACAGGCATCACTCGTCGTGGAGGGATTCACATGGGACTAAATCAGGACAATTCTTGCTAAGAAAAATCCAGTAAACTCTGTAACATGCCCGATCTCTCTTGGACTTTGCTTTTGGGGGCAGGTACTTTGTGATCAGCTGCCACTGCAGCTAAGGAGGAGGAGGGTGTCACCGCTGGAGGAGAAGTTCTTGGAGACATGGGTTTCCATTGTTTCATCACATTTGGAAGAACAGGTGTCAAATTGGATTAGGCTGGCATCACCAGCAACGGAGCAGAGGAAGAACCTGAGGCTACTGGAGACACAGTCATCGTCGCTGCAGGTCGTGGTTTGTGAATGTAAGGTCGCATCCTGGCTGAAGTGCCTCTCTTGCGGTTAGAAGCTGTTTCCTGGGGAATTTTCTGTGGGCTTTTCTTTTTCTTCTTCTGGGGAGTTTTCTTTTTCAGAGTCTGTGACCTAGTCTTGACACCACTGCCCTTTTTCTTCTGGGTACGTTGGGGAGTGGATTTTTCTTGGGGAGGACTTTGGGGGCATTAGGATCCCATTTTAAGAGGGAGTGAATGATGACACCTCCTAGAGAACCACTACCTCCAGGTTTCAAAATGATTTTCTTTTTGGTTTGAGTGTCGATGCGGAGATCTCCCAGTTGCGTCAAGGCTACTTTGTTTCTGTCAAAAAAGCGTTTGGTTTGATGTGAAAAGTGAATGATGGTTTTGAGTAATTGACAAGCTGTCACCGTAAACCATCGGATGACTTCTCTGAGACTAGCTTCTAAGACATGAACACGTATTTGTGGAGTTTTGTTGTGACTAATGCTGTACAAGGCACGAATCAATTTGACGGGAAGATGAGACGGAAAGGACATCATGTTGACGCTGTGTGAGACAGACCAAAAGTATCTTAGGTTTTTATCGATTTTGTTGTTCTTGTTGTGTCAAGTCGAAGGGGACGTGTAACACGACAGGCCCTCCGTCTTGGCACCAGTGGTGAAACAGATGGGTACGAAATCGCATATAATTTGGGATGGTGGGTTTTAAATCCATAAGTAGGTGTGTGGGTTTGAGGGGCATCGTCGTACGCATGTGTGAACCAAAGCATTTCTAACTGTTTGGCTAAGACTTGCACTTGCGATTTATCTGTAGGGCTTTTAAACAATACCACGTAATGAGCACTGAGACTGATGGTGCGATGGGCTTTACTTTGTTGAAACAAATTTTGGGTGATGTAAATGACACTGGCATTACGATGATGTCCTTTGCGCGCAAACCAATTTAATTTCTTCTTCGTCTTCTCCTAACATGGCGTCGAAGATGACCAGATGAGTTTGATTGGTGTTAGACACGATCCCATCATCTTCGCAAGGAATGCCTTCCACCAATACCATGGAACTGCCTTGACTTTCTCGCAGGAGGCTGTGCGCTGATTGCCACTCTTTGTAGCACCACAGGATATGTTGAGGTGGACAATCGATCAAATGATGTTAATGTTCCATCAAACGTTTGACAAATTCGGTTTTGCCTGAACCGCTGGGTCCGGCAATTAACACGTTAAAAGGATGGCAAAGATACAAGGCCTCCCAACTGGCACAATCTAAGTTTTCGTTGATGACTTTTAAAGTGGAGGAAGAGGGAGCATAGACAGCAGAGGTAGCCATTGTGCAGGGAATGTCACTTTTCACACGAAGACAAACAAGTTTTTATACTTTTTTCAGGACATGTTTTTTGCAAAAACAAAACAAAAAAACATGTTTAAAATGCAACACGAAATACAAAAATACATCAAACCAAATGGTTAAGTACATCGATAAAATACACATCAAAACAAGTCACTGAACAACATTTTTGGTGACCAAGGCGTGGTATCCTGGGGACCATTTGTAATATTCTTAGAGTCTCTACACCCCTTGGTACAGTTACACAGGGGTCCTCCTGGAATGGCCTTTCCAGAATGTCAATGACAGTCCTGTCCTGAAGGGATTGGTTTTCCTCGGTGATGGGTTCTTCTGGCACTGTGACTAACACAGGTTTAAAAGTTACTTTTTTCTCTGAACGTTTGACTTTATGATCACAAATCTTGAGCATAGTTTGCCACTTCTTTTGTCCAAGCCTCGACGCCCAAACGTTTCCAGTCACGTACATCTGGCCCGTGATGGTGTAAGTCACAAGCCACACACATACTGTCGTAAACATCTTCAGTGCCTAAAAGTTAATGAATCTATTATTCACGTAGAGGTCGAGAAAATCGAGATGAAAGCTCAAGTCTTTTAACAGAATGAGTCTCTCATCTACATTTAAAGGTACCACTTTTATGTTTTTAATTTTGGTGGTACCTCACAGTACAGATCGTAAAGAGTCCAGAAGGAATCGGCTGGTAAACGAAATCCCAGAAAGGAAGTCACTAAGACACACGCCACACGACGACCACAATTCAATGGACACAGTTCTCATAATAAGTGTTTGTTATCCTCCACAGTTTGAATACTGTCATTGATTTCCTTCCACGGAATCTGTTGTATCACAACTGATAAAGGACGTGCCATGGTAGCCCGTTTTTGTACCCTCTTTGGTGTGCGGTAATAAGTGTACTTTTGAACAGAATCAGTTTTATTTCAGTACTGCACCAAAAATGTTTAGTCACTAACTCAAACTCCACACATCGTACAGAAGTTTCCTCTTGAACCAAGATTTGTTTGTGTAAAAGAGTTTGGTAATCCTCTAACTCGTCTGTTGGAATTCGGTGTACTACGATCACCTTGTAAGTAGAATGAGTGGTATCAAAAACGTTATGAATCTCACGTGATTCAACAATGTCTGACCAATGGAACGCTTTGAAATGAATCAGTCTTCTTATACCATTCAGGTGCCAGTGGTTCCAACATTGATGACGTTAAAGATGCAATTGCTTTTGCCTTAAACTTGCATTTTGACAAACTCTGGTAAATGGGTTCTCTCAACTCCACAGGCAAACTACCAATGTTCTCTTGTAAAATATCCATCCAGAGATTACTGAGGTCGTCCCACTATGGTAGGTAGTGACAGTGCGGAGACCATTGAGCATGTTCCACGTAAGCGGAATCTTTCTGCTCCCACTCGTGAAGTGACACACCGTAACTGAAGCACTTGACTTTATCACCTTCCCCCAAGCAGATAAATCTGGTTCTGGCTAATTCTGCCGGGGTAGGTCCACCCAGATACTTTGGCCATTTCCTCGGAAGGTTTGGAATCGACTTTCAAAGTCACAATATTCAGGCAAACACACAGGGAACGAATATTCTTCTTTCACAGGTTCATTTCGATGAGGGTATGGTGAAATCTGCAGGAGTTTGCTCAGGGTTGGATGACATCCGTAGGGTGGTAGTCACATGGTTTCACATTGACTATGAAAACCAGTAAAGAGTCCATGATAACGAGTAGCATCGCTTTCACATCCACCAGGATTGGCACGCACATCATCACTTTCCATGGTAGGTATGGTAGTAGTAGTCATAGCAAAGTTTCGATGATGTGACACTGAATCGCTGAGGTCACATCGTACGGCATCCCTGCAATCGCAAGGCACAAAATCGCACACGAATTTTCTCTCACTTGCTATTTGCTGTTTAAAAGTATTCATCTTTCTCGCTTGGTGTTGGTAGTCACAATGAACTATTTGTCTTGGAAGTTTTTCCCTTTATATGCTGGCCAATATCGACGTGTCCGTATGGTAAAGTGAAGTGGTTGGGAAGCCGTCCTCGCTTATGGTACATGATTTGATAGACTTTTTCCAAAGGTCGACTGACGATTTCGCGTGTGGCTAAACCTATAATCTTGTGAGGCTGGTAGGTGGTTGCTTTAAAATCTCGATCCTCTCCAGACTGCAAGGCTGCTTTCAATACCCCAAAGTTCACCTCCTGACTGGTGTGAAAATTGAGAGTCAATCCTTTCACTTTACACTCCGTGTGCACATTTCCTTGTTGGTAAAAAAAAATGTAACTCTGACATTTTTCAGTCCTCTATAAGCTCTGTAAATGTTTATCTTTGTATTTCCCCCAAAATATAAAGTCCTCACTCATATCATATCTCCAATCATTAGAATCAGACCCTTTAACCAAACAATGAGTCTTTTCATCTTCCTTTTTATTGCATCTGCTCAACAAATTCTGAAAAGGTTACTATATGACTTTAACTTTAAAATTGATGAATATTTTGCAATTAATTAAAAATTACAAAACAATAATGAAGTGTGATCTAATCACACACACACACACACACACACACACACACACACACACACATATATATATATATATATATATAAAGGTTAGCAGAGTCTCATGTGCATGTGTTGATTTGGCCTTGGCTATGACTCTTTAAGTCTGTCGGTCTCTCAATATTTAGCAACATCATTGAGAACCATTCACCGTACGTAAGTGACTTTTTGTTGTTGCTAACTGGCTGTTTTGGTCATCACAGCAATTTTTTTCGCAAAGTTTGAACTTTTTGAAATTGGACATTTTTATAAAAAAAAACATTATTATAATGAAGTATAAAAATCCCGACGTAAAAACAGAAATTGAACAGTCATATTTCTATTAGTAAGTAGATGCCACGATTATATGTTCAGAAAATTTCATGAATGCAGTCATTTATTTTTATATATAGTTTTGAATGTCTACTTTTTGAACAAAAACCTTGTTGGAACCATTAAGCAAAAACTACTGGAGGTCAACAAATGTCTGTATGTAAGTATGGATTGATGAATAGACGGATGGATGGAGGACTTGATTTTGTTAAACACATAATATTTTGTATTCATATATAGATGATATTTAGACCATTACAGCCACATTTACATTTAAATGCTTTTGTTATACAATTTTAAAATTTCTAAGGAAAACAAAACTTTCTGAGTGCATTGAAGCAAAACCACTTGAGGTAGACAAAATCATGCTTTGTTTCCAATGTTATATGAAGAAAATACTTAGTAAATATAAATATTTTTTATAAAATGATTGAACTGATACTATTGCCAGAGATGAAGTCGCACAACTAAATCAATGAAATGTGACGACAGAGGCAAATACTTTTATGCATATTTGAAATGATGAAAAAAGCAATACACATCTGCAATTTTTCCTTCAGATAATGGATCTTGTAAATAGTGTTTTAACTACATGAATATAGCAATGTTTATTTCTTCAGACCTAATTTGAAAAGCCAAGAATATTTTTCAAACTCTTATTACACTTTGGATGTAATGGATTTAAACATGGTATAAACCATCTGTGTTCTCAATACTTTATTACGCTTAAGATTTTGAAACAGTATAAACCATCTGTTACTAATAGGTCACTACATTTAAGATTTCAATACAGTCAAACCACATGTTTTATCAATATTGTATGACACTTATAATTTAAAAACAATATAAACCACCTCTGTTATCAGTACTTTATGACACTTATGATTTAAATACAGTATAAACCATCTGTATTCCCAATGCTTTATGACACTTTCAATTCAAATACAGTATAAAGTAAGGCTGAACTAACACGTTTAAACCATTTGTTTTGGAAAAAGTGTCTTTTGAGAATCACGTGTCCTGCTGAATGTATTATCACCTGCAACTGCCTTTAATTAATACAAAATGCTGATAGTTACTTAGTTATTCGGTCTTCATCTAATATTCAAATGATTTCATGTTGACATGTTATCACATACAAAGACATATTATAGCCAATTTTCTGAATAAAATAACACAATAGAGAAGCTATTTTTTAAAGATAATTAATAATAAATCGGAATCTGAAAATCATGTCTGTGATTGCATATATCAGATATAAATCTAATCATTTCGCAATAACTGAACTGAGTACATTACTAGCGATGGAGACAATGCATACTGAACACTATGTAATTGAGCTACTCTCAGTCAAGTCCACAAAGTCATTTGCTTTTTTCCTTTAGTTTCTACAACTTTTCAATACTTACATTTATTATTATAATTTATTACTACCGGTATTACAGCAGTATAATCAGAGACATGAGCTATGGTCTACTCCTAATCTGAATTATTTGTTACCTATACAATGTATCAGTTCCATCCCCTTTGCAAAGCTGAGTAACCAAGTAAAACTGAGCAGCAGGAAGGGTGAACCCTACAACTTTGCAGAGACTTTATTTATAAAAAATAAAGGTTCCTACAGGGGCTGAAAAAAAAGGTCAATAACATAAACCGAAGCCTATAACTTTTATTATTTTCATACAGTTTAGGTTAGCTCATTTCCGTTACTTTTTGTTGACGTATTTTTTTTTTAGATTTTTATGCGATTCGTTTACTCGCGGGTCACTTAATTTTTGTCGTTCACCCTTCCTGCTGCTGTAATTAAATCATCATTGTTATATTAATAATGAATATTGGAGAACCACACTCAGCTAAATTAGCTCGAGAGCGACTAAAGGCAATTAAAAAATATCTACCTGTTCGTGATTCTGTTAAGCAACAACTACAATCGCGTCAGGAATCTCAAGTTGAATTTGAGGAGGATACAAAAAAATTATTTAAACCTATCACTGAGACTACTAAAGGCATTCTACCTGTGTTAGAGAAAACCGCTGAAGCAACTGGAAAAATAGCAGAAAGAACAAAAAAGACAAAAGAAATTTTACGTGAACTTCCAGCCGAAATAGCTGCTGCGATGCCAGTCCCGGAAATACCTGAGGATGAAGATCAACCTGAAGGTGCTGAAGCAGAAGGTGCTGAAGCACCAGCCCCTGAACCAAAATCAGCAGGTCCTATAAGTACTGCTGAATTGATAAATAAATTTAATGAAGAAACTGTTAAGACAATTAATAAACTTGACCTACAACAATTAGCTAAATTTGCTGTGGATAGTTTTAGTCAAAGAGGTAAATTAATGAATCCTGAACACGCTAAAGATATTAAAACCAGTGAACAATGGCGAAAATATTTATATCGCATATGTATGGATGTTGAACAAGCTAGAGATAATGATCCATTATATCAGGATTATAGTGGGGAAATTAATGATTTAATCAAATCAAGAAGAGAGGAGAAAAAACAAAAGAAACAAAAACCTCCAAAACAAAAAGCACCACTACCACAACAATCTGAACCGCCATCACCACAACGATCACAACGACTACAACAAAAGCTACAACAACGAGAACAAGAACGACAAGAAACAATGAAACGATTGCAATCACCACCGAAACCAAGTGAAGAAGAAGAAGAATATTGGCCGTCAGACACCTCTCCTGGCGACATGAGTGGAAGTGGATTTACTACTCATGGAAGTGGTCTTATTACTTGCCCCAATAACGTTCTTGCTGATGTCGATCGACTAGAACTTCTCATTGGAGGAAAATGAGCTGGTAATAATTCATCAGAAATCATTAATGAAGCAGCTGATATTTGCAAACGATTATTTAACGGCGGTATCATGGATATTAATGTATATCGGTCTCTCATTAATGAAATCGCCGATGACTACCACAGTGATTAGATACAATTAGTGATAAAGTCATTTAATAACAAAATGATCGTGCATGGTACTCAACGTGGACCTACCATGGTCAGGGTAATAAACTCTCGATTACCTGTATACAAAACGACCTACGGAGATGGACTAGGTGATGTTGTTCAGGGTCTGTTTAGAAGAATAGCCCCAAAAGCAATACCGATTGCAAGGCAACTAGGAATGAAAGCTATTGATGTTGTTCGTGAAAAAGGTATAGGAGCTGTTGGTAATATTGCTAGCAAAGCATTCTCAGCAATCAAAGATAGACTATCAAGATTAATACGCAGACCACAAGCGACCCGACCTCAGCCTGTGAAATTGGCTAGCACTGAAGTGATGCCCGCAAGTGTAAGTAAAATAATAAATCAAGCCGCTAATCAAAAACTAGCGGAGTTGGCTGATGTACCAATGTCGGAAAAGGAAAAAAATATAACCGCTAGTCTGATAGCAGGAAGTGGTCTCACTTCCCGAAGTGGTCTTCGTGTTAGACGAAGACGATAATAATAAAGATGTTTAAGCGTATATCTGATCCCGCGTTTGACATGGATGCACCAGTACTCAAGGATGAGTCTGTGCGCGATTATCAATATTATTCTTATGACGCTCGAATTCCAGATCAGCGTGGACGAATCGAACTACAAGTTCAAGATACAAGTAGGTATTTATCTACCTGCTGAGGCATTTATTGAAGTAGAAGGTGAAATTTTAAATAACGCTGTTCCTGCAGCACCAGTAGCATATGGAGCTGATGTTAGGGTTGGTTTTGTTAATAATGGTATTATGGCGTTATTTGACAGCGCTACGTATATGATTGACAGAAAAAATATTGAATCTATTCAGAAAGACGTTGATGTTGCTACAACAATATTGGGTTTAGCAAGATACAGCGACGATTATTCAAGATCGGCTGGCCCGTCAATGATGTTTGCAAAGGATACAACTGATTTTCCAGAAAGTAGAAACGTAACTATTGGTAATGTGAGAGATGCAGGAGGAGCTGCAGATACCACTGCAGTAACATCAATGAATGCAAATTTCAACTTAGGATTTGCAGCACGTCGAGCAATGTTAAAAGGTGATAGGAGAGCATTTTCATGTGCGATTCCACTGTCACATATCTTTGGATTCTGTAGAAATGTCAGAAAAGTCATTTTCGGAGCTAAGCACACAGTTGTACTTGTACGAAAAGGCACTGATAATGATGCAATCTGGCGACCTGGTATAGTTGATCCTGGTAAAGTAGTACTAACAAAACTTTCATTGTGGATGCCAGTGATGACTCCGTCAATATCTGAAGAAGACCGGTTGCTATCTTTTATGAGTCAAGGCGGTAAATCAACGTTGTCATGGTTGACTATGACCACAGATGTTGTAGAGAGCGCTATTAATGGTTTATTTACATGGCAAATAGCGTCACAGCAAGGTGTTTCTGCACCGCGACATATATTTATTGTGCTTCAAAATAATGCACGAGTAAACGATCAAGATGAAAGTATAATGATATTTGACAAACTCGGTGTTTCTGAAGTTTCATTAAGGATTAATGGACATCAAGAACCATCTGAGGATATATTACTGAATTTCGATCAAAATCATGTAGCACGTGCATATCATCGTCTTATGTCGTTCATGGGACGTGATCAAAACATTGATACTGGTTTACAAATATCGCAGCTAGATTTTACAACGCTGTATCCGATTTATTACTTTTCACTAGAACATTTAGATTTAACCAGACAATCAGTAGTTGATATACATTTTCGAGCTCGTGTTAATAGAGATGTTGGAGTTATTGCAAATTATAGAGCAATCGCCGTTATACTCAGCGATAAATCGATGTTACTCGAAGGTGTTGGTGGACGAATGAGAGTTATTGATGCTCCAGTAGAAAACATGTAATTAGATCGTTCATAATATTATAAATGTCATATCATCACGTTAGTGTGAGTCTGACTCCTGGTCAGATCAAAAAGCTGCAATCAGCATCAAAAAATAACTGTGGAATAAAAATATCGCTAAAGCGAGAACAGATGAGCGGTGCAAATAAACTATCGTTGACCGAGCGTCAGTTCAGAAACTTCAATGAAGCCAAAATATCAAATACAGGTATAAAACTTAATCTTTCTGCGGGGGCCATCAAAGATATTGCTAAGACGGGTGGTATATTTCCACTTCTTGCAGCTATACCAGCATTAATAGCCGCTGCAGCCCCAGCTGTTGCAAAAGCAGCTGCATTAGGTGCTGTTGGAACTGCTGCTGGAATGGCATTAAAGAAAGCAACCGGACAAGGAATAAAAACCTCCAAAAAAAAGGGAAAAGGTCTAAGATTACCAGGAACCCCGTATTCGTGGTACGGAAAGGGTCTAAGACTTCCCGGGACAGTTTACTAATATCACCCATGTCCAATTTTGATTTACTTAATGCTGCTAAGCAACTAAAAATAAAAAACTTCAGAGGTGTTTTTATGCGCGATCAATTGCCAAAAAAAACCAAACAATATTGAAACCGGTATCATTAATCTCGATAAAAACTCTGGCCCAGGCATGCACTGGGTCGGATATGCAATTGATCCACGTGGAATTATTTATTTCGATTCGTATGGATTAGCACCACCAAAAGAATTTTTAGAGTACGTTACCAGCATGCAGAATATTCCAGTCTGGTATTCAACGCTACCAACACAAAAATTAACTGATCTTCCAATATGCGGTCGTGAAACCCTCGCTGTGCTTGATGCTGTATCAAAATCAGCAGCGCCACCTCATAAAGTCGTGCACGCGTTCACTACACTACGTCATCACACTTAAACAGATATCAGTAAATATAATGGTAGATATTTATGGAAGATCCTCAAGTAGAGCTCAGAAGGTCGATTTATCTAAATATGCAACTCTTGATCAGCTCAGAAATGAAATCGATGATTTATTAAATATCACAAGTGTGGATCAAAATGAAGTCGTCGTTTTTCAGGACAAACAAGGACGATTAAAAACGAGTAACATACAACTACTAGATGTACTTGTACGAATTCCCAACGCGGTTGTTAATAATATCGTTACTTTTACTGATCAAGGTAAAATACAGGATTCCGGTAAATCGGTTAACGACTATGTTAAGAAAACTGGTGATGTATTTACCGGTGACATAATTATGTCAGGAAGAAAAATTACGTATCTTATGAACCCAACCTCGGATACAGACGCAGCAACAAAAAAATACGTCGATGATCAAGAATCCAAGTACGTGTCAGTGCGCGGTGGTATAATGCGTGCATTTCTCGACATGAATAATAATGGTATTAATAATCTCAGAACACCAGAAACAGATTTTGACGCTGCAACGAAGAAATACGTCGATGATAGCAATAAATCATTAATGACAGTCAGTGATGAAATTACTGCATTTAGAACTGATTTTACCAATCACGTGCAAACGTTTCTGAATTTCCGTAGAAATATAAACAGATCTGTTCATGACTTTTTTGGAAGTCCACCAGTCGTTGACATAAAACTTACCGACATTAACGTGAAAATCAGCGATATTGTTAGTGGAATTCCTGATATCGTTGAAAAAACGAATCTAGTAACAAAGTTACTTGCTGGAATGCCTCACAAGCAGATCTTCAACGTAGTATACACAGTAGCATCAGGATTAGGAGTATGGACACTGCAAGATAATAATCTCAAACACACCGCAGAAATTACTGGCGTATACAGGCTGTCTATATTTAGCATAGCAAAATTCAGTATATTTACTACATTTCCATGGCGTCATTCAATCGATACTTTTTCTGGAGTTGTATCCGTTATAATAAATAAAGATGCGGAAGAAACATTTCTGCTGGAAGCCTCTGATAAAAAATTAACCAGAGCACTATACTGGTTGTGCTTGGAATTTGTATGTGAAACTCCTCAATTAGTTATCTAGATAAATATAATGAATCAAGAGTCATTTATCGACGTTCAACGTCACAGATACGCTCAAGTATGTGAGTGTCAAACCAAACTAAAAAATATCATCGACGATTACACGATAAAGGTAAAAAAATATCGGCGACGTATCGTTGTTATTGATATAATGGTATACTCGGTTCCTGCTGTTATTGCTGGAACTGGATTATTACTATCAACAATAACGACGACAGAGCCTGCAGTTGTAACAATTATAGTTTCAACGGCAACAACATGCGCAGGTATTTTCAGTATTATAGCTAAGAAAATATCTACGTGTACAAATGATAAACTAAACGAGTACATAATGAAATTGCACACAGCAACATCATCTTATTCTAAACTATCATCGTATCTTTCGGCGTACCTCAGCGATGGTAAAATATCCGATGAGGAGTTTGCAACGATAATGGAAACTTATCATGAGGCGTTCAAAGTGGATTCTAATGATAAAGTGGAGGGTTGAATTTCCTCTCTATTAAAATAATAATAATAATAATAATAATAATAATAATAATGGCAGACAGGGAATTACTTCAGCAGATCGTAGCTAATACAATGCCGTCAAAACCTACTATGATATCATTAAGTTCAACCAATCCTGAATTTAGCGTTAATTTTCCAACTGCAATTCCAGCAAAGGAAATTGCATTAGCGCAGCTTCGAGTTTATAATAGCTGGCCAAATATCAGGTCAAAACCATTCGGTGGATCACCAGCAAATAATTCACTGGTATTCGCGAATAAGAATAAACCGGATGGAACACCTGATTGGCAAGTTGTTGAAATTTCAACGGGCAGTTATCAAATAGACCAGAATAATGATGAGTTCCAACGCAGAATTAAATCTATCACAGGAAAAGAATCCAAAATAGCGATCTCTGTTTACGAACCAACACTATCAGCGGTGATTGAAATAAATTCTCCTGATTACATCGTAGATATTTATCAAAGTTCGATTAGATCTGTGTTAGGATGGCCTGAAGTCGCACCTGTTTATAATGGAGTTTCAGAACCAACTAAAAATGAATTTAAAACAAGCGAAAAAAGATTCATTAAAGATCCAGAATATCGAGAAGAATATCCATGGAATTTATTTTTTGGATCTGATCCAAACAACGACGATAGATATTACTTTACCGATTTTGACGGTAAAAAGATCCCCAAGAAATTTAGATCACCATTTAATGCGGTTATCGTAGACCCCAGGACGCGGCGTACTAGAGATATTGTTGATGAAGAATTTTTTAAAGAATTTTTAGATACTCTTAAACCTGAATACGATAAAACGTTTAATGATTTAAGAAATTTACTTATTTCATTATCACAACATTATTATGATAACGTAAAGCAGCAAATAATCGAGTCAATAAAACCTTTAAATGGGATCTTATTTGATCTATACATCGCCAATCGAAGTATTATAAACGTTGCGACTGAACTCGATGGAAATTCTTACACAAATCCAGAACATAAGAAATTATTCCTTGATCATTATAAAATAACAGAAAAAGATTTACAAACATTTATTATACCAGATTTAAATAACGCTAAAATGAAGAAATCAGTAAGTGATCTTATTGAAGAATATTATCCCGGAGTAATTGAATCATGGAGAAAAATAGCCCCACCACCGGCTGTACTAAAACGTAGTAACAACCCTTTTGGTGCCGGACGTCATATATCGCCAGGCATTGTAAACATAACAACAACAATTGCAGTCAATCTTATTTGCGACATTGTGGACGATAGTTTTCAGATAGATCTTTCAAAGTCTAACCAGGCCCAGCAAGGGTACATATTATACAGTTTCAGTCCATTAGCCCCCCCGGGTGGTTAATTGTATCAGAGCCAATTAACCCCGTGTACCTGCGAGTTCATAATCCGTTATTATCAAGAATACACTTCAAACTTACAGACCAGAACAATCTCATCTTGGACACAAGAAATGAAGAATTAAATATAAATCTGTATGTGAGATCATAATGCGTTTTTATCACAATGCGTCATCGTAGAACAAAAAAAAAATATCGGGTCAGAATAGTTGTTTGTTATTCTGATAAAAGATAGAATAGTTATTGTGTCATTCTGATGCTTGTTTGCAGAAAGTGCGATTTCTCATATAATGATATCACAAAACACAGACATAATAGTTATTTTATTCAATCTGATGTCTATCAAAGATAGAATAACATTTTTTTACCAGGCAGAATATAAATAAATAAATAAATTTTTCAGTTTTGCCAGGGGTTTTGTTTAGCCATTATGACACTGACCACACTTTCACTTTCATCATTACTTTCACTTTCAATTTCATTATCACAATAATCTCTTAACTGTCTTATACGAAAGTTTATAATCTTTTTCTGTTCGTATTCATGCGATAATTCTAGCTTAATTTTGTCAATAACTTGAGAGAGAGGTACAAACAGCTTTACCTGATTATCTGTAACTGTTGCCAGCGATTTTAACATTTGTCCTTGTATAAATTTCATGAACTTGTAATCAGAATTTAACGTATATCTATTTTCTAACTTTCGTTGTTGTAATGATTCAAAATCACACATAATTTTTTTCAGGATTAAGATTATCAGATAAATTTATACCGTTATGTTGTAAATTTTTAATCGCATTAATAACAACATTGATATTTTCAGAATTCATTATATAATAAATGTTTATTTAATATAAAAATAAACAAAAAATAAACAGAGGGATCACATTCGATCTACCATTCCACGGGTTATATCAGATAAACCTAATGAGGTTCCAAGAATCTTCTATTTGACATTACCCTCAGGGGAGTTCCTAAATATCCGTAACCGAAACCTTAGAAACTCAGAGGGTTGTCTAATGCATGCGTAGGCTTATTTTTAGTGGCCAACAAGACTCTGTTTTGCCACCAGGAGAGTTCCTAAATATCCGTAACCGAAACCTTAGAAACTCAGAGGGCTGAAGGTCTTTGTGACCTGGAACCTAATGAGGTTTATTTTTAGTCTAAAGATGTGTCTTTGGGAATGGCCCTTGTGTGGGGTACCCCTTTAGTGAAGTCACAAAGTCACGATCTCACATGATCCCTCTGTCTATTTGTGATGATGATGAGATGATATGATAATGATGAAAAGGCCTTTTCTTCGCGTCAGTACACCAACCCATGATGATCAACCAATGGGTGATTCAAAACTGAATCCACCAACATGGTGGGTTGGTGTACTCAAACGAAGAAGGGCGGCCAAGGCCCCCAATAAAATACAAATTTTGGCATAATATCGCCTTCGCAGACAATTTGTCTTCCACGAGTTTCGAACCACGGACCTCGAGCACCAGAGTTTTACGTGTTAGCAATCGGCCATCGGACGCATTACGTGTATATGACAAAATGTTTATTACATAGTTAACTTACTGAAATCAGGATTTACTATAGCGTATTGAGGATTTCTTAATAAAATCTGATTTTATTGTGAATTTCTTAATGAATTTATTGTAAAACATGAATTTATTTCAGTTTCCAAATGCTTGAAACTGTATTACATAAAAGCCGCAGCTAGAAAGTCTGTGTTGCAAAGGATACTGAAATAATCGATAAGCTGGACTAACGCATTGCCATTCATTTCTATAAATAGTCCGTTATACATAAGAACACAGAATGCAGGATATTCTACTGAAAACATAAACAAGGATCCCTTATCAGTGAGATCTGAGAGCTGTGTGTGCTATGATTTAACGTAGATTTACAATATTTCGGTCATATCGGTGTAATGTCTGCAATAATAGTGATATCTAGCACTTGGTATTATGCCATAGACATGAGATTTTACACTGCAAAATGAAATTATTGAAAAATCAGTGAAAATCAGCGAGATTTTGACAAATTCTGAGGGTGAAAACCCCAGGAAGGTTAACGGAAATTAACATTAGGTTTTAAATTTGTTGATCAAATACTGGTTTTTTCCAGTTCTTTTGCTCGTATTGTGTAGATTTTTATGATCATTTTGCTAGCGAATTATGATAAAAAACCGGAAACAACTAGTATTTGATCGATAAATCAAAAACGTAATGTTAATTTCCGTTTACCTTCCTGGGGTTTTCACCCTCAGAATTTGTCAAAATCTCGCTGATTTTCACTGATTTTTGGTCATTTTTCATGTAAAAAAAGAGATTTTCGAACAAAAACGAGGTTCTCGAACAAAATCAACGAAATAAAAAAAACCACTAAATATTTATAAAAATTATTTTTATTTGCAATACTGTTGAGATCCAAATTCACTGAAATGTTTTTACAAAGTATGGACAATCAGGATATAGCTTTTGACATTAACTCGTATCATTGGTATAAGTACGACAACTACAATATTTATCATTATGCTTGACGGAGTAATCTCGCTTAATCATTTGGTAACATTAAAAATACGGTAGACTAAATGTCTTGAAACCTAATTTTTTGCAAAAATCTTTTGGAAAAGGCAGACTTCTGTATATTTTCTGCCACGTGTTGTACCGATTGTGGTACTATGTCAAAGTATTTACTTGCAGAATTAATTGATCTAAACACAATTTCGTCACCATCTGCATTTACGGATTTAATAGCTCTCTTTCCGAATAATTTACACCTTCCTGTGTTTCCGGATTTACAATTTTGACTCTGTGTAGTAATTCGTAAATTGGAAATTGAATTATCAAGCTTATCACCACTGATGTGATCAACTACATATCCATCTTTGATTAGTCCAAAATAACACTCGTAAATAAATATTTGTGATAAATATCTTTTTTTCTTGCCATTAGTAGTAAATTTAAGATAACCAGTATTATCAATACTACCGACTGGTTTTTTTAATCGACAGTTTCTAATCACACCTTTTCGAGATGCTTCATAATTGGTGATGATTGGGTGATTCACAAATTCATTTTGCTCCATTTATATATAATATTTATTTCTCTAAATCATTGTGTTTTGAAAATCTAGCCAGATAATCTTCTTCGGTTTTTATAGGAGAGTCAGTGTTATATTTTTCATCGTAATATCGTTTCAGCTCTCTGTACTTTTTACCACCGCATTGCGCACACAGTTGAGTCTTTCCTCTGACTCCAGCACTACACACCACACACGGTTTTGGTCCTAGACTCCCATTTCTGACGCATTGCATATGATAACTACAGTATTCATTTACGCATGATCTGTTACACGGAGATTTATAACCGATTTTTAACCAGTGGCAATGATTTGGTTGAATCATATACAAGAGTAACGTTCAATTGAATATATATTTTGCCCTAATTATAATATGGAAGAATTATCCGTGATTGAACCCTACGCAACCAGATTCGATCTTGACAGACTACCCGAGTATAAATTTAGTATTTCGATGCAAGATCTAGCTTTAACTAATAAAGATGTAACTAAACGTATCCGTGATGCCAAGAAGGAATTTCGTGACGATAGTGCGGTTCATGCATGGTCAACATTCAGAGTTGGAAATGTTTCTAATACGATGAATGACAAACGAGGAAGAGTAATCATTAACCACCTTGATAATCAAAAATATTTTATATTATAAATACAATACAGAAGAAGATATTTGGATTATTCGTGACAAGCGCGATCTCGTCCGCGTGCAGTCAGGAAATAATATTTTCTTAAGTAATAAATCCAAACCAGGAATACTAACTGGTATAGACAAACCGTATTATGAGCGATCGTACCCTGTAACTGCGGTTGTCTATGGAATATTTCCGCTGAATAATAAACCTAATGTTGGTGATCTCAAACCGATGAAATTGTCAAGGATAAACTGCGTAGCTGAGCGAGTTACAGAACATTTTACAAACGCGATACGTGGTAATGGTTTAACGGATTTAAGACGTAAAAAAATAAATGCATGGGCAGAATCGGTTAAAGATACCGGAGCATCTATCAAAGATGTTGCTGAGCTAGAGAAGAAATTAAGATTTCCAATAGCAGTAAAAACATTAACCGGAGAGATTTTGTACAAACCGAAATATATAAAAAATGGAGCTCCGATAGATATTATTGATCATAACGCGCACGCATGGACTGCTGTAACGATATTTCCACGAGATAGAAAAGTTAAGTTTTATGATGGTGATATCTTTGATTTTATTAAAATATTAGTAAAACCGATCCTGTTTCTGTTTGGTTATTTCAGAGTTCGGAATATGATCATTACGATCAATTTGTACGACCTAACGGTGATATTTATCGTACAGAATCTCTCCATGAGGAAATGGAACATCTTGCACTGAAATATACCTCTGATGATGTCATAGTTAGACAATTATTGAATAACTGTTTTACTGTTCCATCAGTCGCTGCTCATTTCGCTCAGTAGAAAAATTCATGGAAAACGACACGATCGGAATTTCTTGAAGATGTCAAGAAAAGTTGTATAGAGTATGGTCACGGTGGAT